>PVIR01017623.1:0-34656 GCA_004026965.1 Petromus typicus | reverse complement strand
AAAAAAAAAATCTAAGACAGGATTTCATTAAACTACCAGCTGGGCTTAAACAGGAGATTGTCCTGCCTCAGCCTATCCTGGCATGCAACAGCATACCCCGGTGGATTTTAAGAATATTTAGGATTTTGCATTTTCACATTAAGGATGCTCAACCTGTACTACTCAGTTATATCTGTATGTGCGAGGATATCTACAAAACACATGCTTTACTACAAGAAATGATTTAAGGGGCACTAAGAGACATCACAGTGATAAGACCATAAAATACAACTTTTAAAAAGTGAATAATGGTTACCTGGATATCTGAATTGACTCAAGACATTTACCTTTCATGGTCATTTTAACTTTGGAGAAAAGCTACTAGTCACACAGTGCCAGATCCAGTGAATACGGTAAAGAGGACATACTGTATAGTTTTTAGGGCTTTCCATTGGATGGCACTCAGAATTCATTTTATTTTTTGATTATAAAGACATTCATGAAAGAGGACTCCCAGAACTGCTTCAGAATGTGGCAAGAATGATAGGATAAGTGCGCCTAGAGTGAGAAGTATATTCTGAGAGGAATCAGTGGTTATGACAGTTGTTTACTGTAATAAATTTTAAAAATTTAAACAATCATATATTTGGACCACATTTTGTATTTGAAACAGCTAATGTCTAAATGCATGTCTACGGGACTTCAAAACTGCAGCTCCACAACCTGCTACTATGGCAAGCCTGGGCAGATTTCTTAAGTTCTGTGTTTACATTTCATTATCTGTAGTGGGAACAATAGTATTTTCTAGTCAAAATGAAGTACATTCACGTTGCCTCCAAGTATCACAATGCCTCTGGTTAATGGATGAGACAAGGCAGTCATTTGCCAAAATTTCTACCAAATGTCCCTCTTGGCGGGGCGCGGGGGGGGGTGTCTACACTGGCAGATTTGGGGATCCAGCCCAGACAGCTGATAAACTTTATGTTTTCTTGGAAACATCGTTTTATCTTAAAATCCACATGCTTCTGCATTCCATTTTGTTTGATAGCATGCTTCAAAATGCCACCTTGAAAGTTCCCTGTCCACCCTTCCTTAACTTCTGACCAGGGGAGCTGCTGCTGCTGCCTGGCACCCATTCTCTGCATAAGTAGCAACAGAAGATGGTGCACAGGAGTCAGCATGGAGAGCCACTCTTACTTCCCTCTGCCACACAGAGCATTCAGAATGCAGGCGAACACAGGCCAACACACTCAGACACAGACACACACACATCACAGCACACTCCTGAGATGGCCAGGATGTGTGAGGGCAGGGAGTGGCCCACTTCAGACCACTGAGGATAGAGTCAGGCACACACTTCCAGCAAGAGGAAGCTCCACAGAGAAGGTACCATTAGTGAGTGTCTTGGGTCCCATCCTCTCCCACTGAGCTAGATGTCCCTCAGCCATGTCAGCCAGGGGTACACAAATGCTGTGACTACTCAACAAACTCCACTTCAACTCATGGTTCCACAGTCCACGAGATGCATTTTCAAACGTTCCTTGTGCACGGTGGCCAGTCTACAGCAGCTGGTTGGTAACAGGCCTTAAAACTAAATATCTCTGCAACTGGCAGATCTGGAGAGCATAAAGTTATTAATAAGACATAGCAGGGGTGCATGAAAAAACAAAACAAAAAACCCTTTCCATATCCTTTCTCATACAAAAATAAAATCCAAAATTCTCATTTGCAATCTCTTAGTTCAGTGAACATTCAAACAGAGGCCTCATGGAACAGACATGCCTTCAATTCTCAATCTGATTTGGAGCTTTTATGGTTTCTGTTTGACCTGGAGAGTCTCCATCCTACAGAAGGCATTGAAGTCCAAGGTGTCCCTCTCAGGTGGGCTGTGCTGCTGCAGCCTGAACAGATGATGGGGCTGTGTCTCCTGAGCTCAGGAGGGGGTGATCTTTTAAGGATGCACTTTTCTTTCTTTCTTTCCTTTCTCTCTCTCTCCTCTCTCTTTATCTGTTTTTTAAATCCTGCTTCCCACTAACAATCTAACCAGATCTACTACAAAGCAGAAAATCTGCCGGGGATATATATAGCTCAGTGGCAATGAGCCTGCTGGCAAGCACGAGGCTCTGAGTTTGATGCCCAATACCAAAAAAAGGGAGAAATCTGGTAAACCCTGTATAACTACCTTTCCCAGGCTGCTCCTGAAGCAGAGGCAAACTAACTTTTTGGATTTGCTTGAGTTTTTTTTTTACTGAATTACTACCCAAACTCAAAATGGGCTTTTCTTTAGTATAAAAACTTTGTAAAATTTCCCTCACCACCTGCACTGCACAGTTTGTTTTTCTCAATCACCAGAAAGGTGGTAGTTCTTTTCTTTATTGGTTAATGTTTTTATGAAAGGGATTATTCCCACATGGCTCAGGCTGGTCACACCTAGACTGGCCACCACCTCCTAGATTCCAGCTATCTTGTACGTCAGCCTCTCCCGGAGGTAGGACTACAGAAGCAGCACAGCTGGGGCATGGAAAGCAGTGCCTCATCAGCTCTCTAACAACTGAAGTCTGTATTTCAAAAAGCAGAAAGAAAACCCCACGTGTTGAGATGTTCCTGATTTCTGTCACTGCACAGTGCCACAGTCCTTACCAGTCAGTTCCAGGATGGGGCAGGAGCACGGATAAAAGGCTCAGGGTCCTTGACTTCACACAACTTCCTTCACTGACTTGTGTGTTTTCTTAAAGCTTTTGAGTTCATCCTACAAGTAGCTCACTTTGAAAACCGCCATCCATATTCCCAGTTTTTTTCATGTTTCACATTATAGAGTATGCAAGTACTCACTTCAAGGTAGACTATCAGATCATCCTCGGTAGTTTGAGGAAATATTCTCTTTTCAAAGTAAAACTCTAAGCTTGCTTAGTGATACAGACCTATAATCCTAGCTACTCAAGAGGCTGAGACAGGAGGATTGCATGTTGGAGACCAGTTTGGGTAATTTAGCAAGACAACATCTCAAAAACTGAAAAGAGGGGCTAAGGGATGTAGCTTAGTGGTAGAGCCCTTGTCTAGGAAGCATGAGGACCTAGGTTCAATCCCCAGGCACTAAAACTGTAGCTTCACTCACTGCTACCAAAGGATTCATTAGGATCCTTCTTACAGTTTTTTCCCCAATAACCACTACATGAAGGGAAGCTACAGTCCTAATTACGTGCACGTGCATACACATTTACTTACCACAAAAAGCAGAGTACACATTCATCTTACACATTATACTTTGAAAACAAAATGTTAGTTTAACATTCGTTCTGTTGGTTATAATCCATTAATTCTCTAATCAACATTTTCCCATAATTAGCCTTTTTAAAGGAACACTTTAGCATTTATGATTTATTACTGTAAATTCAAAGTTAACAGACTTCTACAAATTGGACGCCTCCTTACTGGAACTTACTTTTATGACTTCAAATCATAATCCCAGTTTGAAGAACCATCACTAGAGAAATATCTGGAACCTACACCCAGCTATTTTCAGGAAAGCAGCACAGCAGAGACAGCTAAAAGAAAAGGGAGGCTGCGGATTTAGCTCAGTGGTTCCAGCGCCTGTCTTGCAAGTGCAAGGGCCTGGGTTTGATCCCCGTAACCACATACACTACTGGGCGTAGATACTCACGCCCAACAGCAATGAGTACCACATACCACAGTGCCGGGTGTGGTGGCTCATGCCTATAATTCCAGCACTTGGGAGGCAGAGGCAGGAGGATTGCTGTGATGTGAGTTTGAGGCTGAGCTCAGGGCCAGCCTGAACCACAAAAACGAGACCCTGTCTCAAAAAAAAAAAAAAGAAAAGAAAGAAAAAGGAAAAGTGCTGCACACATTTATGTGGTCAGATGTTGTCTCCGAGCATGTGAGGATGAATAGGGATTACCCTGGCGAAGGCTGACAGCTGGGAGCAGAGCCTGTTCCACCTTGTCCTGGTGCTTTCTGCCTTGGAGACCTGCAGTGGGGAAGCCACAGCAGATCCTGAATCACACAGGGAATGCTGAGGACATGGGGTCAAGCAGAAAGGCATGAATCAAGAGCTAATAAGATCTGTTATCTTATTGAGTAAGCACAAATATGGACAAGACGGCAAGAACTCCTACAAAGCTACCACCAAGAGCTAATACCAGCAAAACTCCTCAATCAGCTAAACCAGTCTGCTACACTCCTCGGCTTCCCCTCCTGTGGTCTCTTGTTGATAGTGACTCACATTCCCTATATCCAATCCAGGTTGTCTTTCATCACTGTGTCAAATAGGAGAGGCTGAAATTTCAGTACTACCTGGTGACGGATGTTATACCTTCCTGTGCTGCATTTCAAGTTTTACTTTCAACCAGAACAAAGCCTCCTGTCCAACGTGAGATGCCTTTAAGAAGCAGAAAGCTGAGGGGCGGCTACAACTAGGCCACAAAATGTGTTCAGCAGGCCTTCAGCATGTGCTATACTCAGTGCTGAATGCTAAGTGTTACTATTAAATGTACAATAAACCTGCAAATAGGAGACATCAGAAATCACTCCGGATTTTTCTGCCTTCACCCAACCAAAATCTCCTACCTGACAAAGACAGGGGCTTTGGAAGAGGAAATGGCCTGGTCTCCACATCTACTCCTGGAATTCTACTTGGAACTAAGGTGTCTGGTCTGAGCAGATTCCAAACCTTCTCTCTTGCAGCTGTACCACAGCAAACTTTCTTCCATCCCTCAGGAAGGTCATCTGTACTTCTGGCCGTTTATCCACTTTCTGACTTTAGGATATATCAAACTGTGTTAATTAGTATGCCATATTATTAGTATCTATGAAAGGACCTCTACATGTGTGTGCATTTGGTGGCACACATCTGTACACCTATCTTTTCATAATTTCAGTGGTATTCCTAACTTACATCATTCAGGATACTCTTCTTAAATAACTGATAATAATCTCTCAATTAAGCTATAGCACAAACTGCCAAAGTAATTTATTTTAGTTTTTAATCAAATATATATTCTTAAACATAATGATATTAAGTTTAAACATTCAATTAAAATGTATGTCCTGTCACTAGGAGTTATGAACTAAGCATAAAGAGTAGAAAGTTTGCAATACCCACCCTGAAGGCAATTCCTGAGTCCCTAATCTTAAGTAAACAAAAAATATGAAAGTGGAAATGACTTTCAAGAGATTAAGACAGGACTGGGGATTTAGCTCAGTGGTTCCCAAGTACAGGATCCTGGGTTCATTTCTGGTCATACAACAATGCAGGGCATGGAGATTCACCCCCACCAGCAATCAGTACCACATACCACAGTGCCAGGCGTGATGGCTCACTCCTGTAATCCCAGCACTTGGAAGGCAGAGGCAGAGGTAGGGTTGCTAAGTTCCAGGCAGAGTTCAAGACCAGCCTAAACTACAAAGCAAGATCCTATCTCCAAAAAAAAGAAAGAAAGAAAAAAAAAAGATTAAGACAATCTGGTAGAAGGGACCTAAGCATCTGAATCATCAGGAAGCATGAGGAAGACTACAATACACATGCAAAGATTAGACAGAGAACTTGAACACCGGAAATGAAGGGCACCAAGTCAGGCTTTAGACCCCGTGCATACCTGGGAAGGAGATGTAGGTAGATCAAGTACAAGTGATTTCAGTGTCAAACCAGTAGAATCTTCTTTCTTGTAAGTGGATCCTTTGTTTCTAATTTTTTAGGATTTTTGTTTTTATACATTAGTGCACTAGTGGAGGAGCGGTGGGGGAGGGGTGCTTGCCTAGCAGGTACAAGATACTGGGTTCAACGTCCTTCACTGATCCACTGTATCATAAATGTATGCATACTATAAGTAAGGAAAAAGCAAAATCCAAAACAAGACCAAACACAAACCCACAGAAAGAATAAAAGTAACTCCTGATTCTATTACAATTAAAAAAAAAATCACATTTTAGTTTATTACCTTTTCTAAAACTGCCTAATAGTGCTAAAAAGTATTTTATATACCACATGTTGTTTATAGTGTTTTTGCCACTTAATGCTACTCATTAAATACAATTCTAAGTCAGGCACTCAGTAGGCTGAGGCAAAAGGACTGCTCCAAGTTTGAGGCTAGCTTGAGCTACTCAGTGAGCTCAAGAATATCTTAAAATAACAAAGCAAAGCCTTACCTCAAAAATATATACATACATACACACATACAGTCATATGCAAAAGCAAAGATTTATCTAAATGCTGAACTTGCCAAAAACTAAAATAGCCCCAAATTGAAAAATGCACGTAATTTAAGATAGTAGGAAATACCATATCCAAGGCTAATTATTAATCTACTAAACACTTTAAGTTCTTAGAAGTAATTATTTCAAAGTACATACATTATTTTAAAATTTTATTACATATTTTGCTCATGAAAAATCACATTAAATTACACACTTTCTAGCAATGAGTGGGCTCATTTCTCTTATTCTTAACAGAAATAGTTTACTTTTTAATCTATGCCAAAAACTGGGGGGAAAAAAAAAGTATATCACTGATTTGCATTTCTGGGAATATTCCTAGTGAAGTTACAATTTTTCTCATGTTTCCCGCTCTTCATATAAATCTATTTTGCCTACTTTTTTCTTTTCTTTTCAGTACTAGGAACTGAACTCAGGACCTTGTACTTGGGAGGTAGGTGTGGCACCACAAAGCTACATCCCTAGCTCCTACCTACTTTTTTCTATGAAGAGGTGTTTGTATTGGTTTACAAGCCCTTTTTAAAAATTTAATTGATTTTATTAGTACATCAGTTTTATTAGTGTATATTTTATATTCACATCATGATCAAACTGACATTGAGAATTTGTACCAGTACATGACATGACTTAATTCTAGTTTTTCCCATTTCTCTGAACATCCTACAACTCCCTACCCTCTACAAGCCCTTTTGTTATAGGACAAAAGTAAAGCTGCTTCTAAATCACAGTATTTTTCTCAGTTTGCCATTTGTCTTTTGTTAATAGGATTTTACCATGTTAGTTTTATTATTCTCAAGTAACCAAATGAATTTTTATAAAAGCACCTAAGTCCACTGCCCTGAAATTATAACCATTTGACTGTTTTAAATACGTTGACCTTTGTGTATACATCATTCATACATATTTTAAATGGCTGAACCCATTTTATACAACCTGTTTTCAAAGTATTTAACTGACAAGTCTTTTTAAATAATACCAGCTTGTTGGATTTAAGCAGTCTTAATGGTTTTACAAATTTTTGCAAGACCAATGAGTCATAACATCACACCCAATTTAACAATAGCCTCAAAGTTCCAGAACTGCTCTTGTCTATGCCATCAGGGCCTAATTACTCTCCTTCCATGTTTACTAAGAAGAGAAGAATAAGCTCTTTCTTGGTAGTCAGCAGTAGTTCTTTCTGCAGAAAGAAGTGCTGTAATTATCAGATACTAATTCTCAAAGCATTTTCACATTAACCTCTCCTGGTCTCCTGTCTTATAAATCACTTTGGTGGAGCACCAGGGTAAAAGCTCAAGCTCTGGAAATACTGTCTCTGACGTGGGCTTCTCTAGCTTACTAGTCCTGCCACTAACCATGAGAGAAGCCGTGGCTCCTTTTCTGCTCGACGGGAAGTGCTGAATGGAGGTACCTACACTTCACAGAACTCTGAAGATTTCGAGCGGGTGCATGCATGCATACATGTGTGTGCATGTGAATGGTGATGGGAGCTGTGTGTTAGGACCCAGAGCCAGATACCTGCCATATATTCTCTGTCCTTAGGTTAGTTAGTGCAGTGGAGAAACCAAGACCAAAAGACTGAGTGTGGAGACTGCCCCAGGCAGGATATTACATGAACCAGACTCCTAACCCAGAGAGATGGCAGTGCCAGCTTTCTAGATATAGTTACACCTGAGCTGCAGGTGGTGATAGGAAGAGGAAAAGGGGAAGCAGCCAACAGGCCTGCAATCATGCTGAAAGATGGACTAGAAGCCAGAGAAGGCAGAAATGTGCTCACCTGATGTAAGTCCCTAAAGGAAAAATTAAAATGACTATCAAACTTCAGTTTTAAAACCTTGCTTGAGGGCTGGGGATATACCTTAGTGGTTTTGGTGTCTGCCTGGCAAGTACAAGGTCCTTGAGTTCATCACTCATACCACATATCACAATACCAGGCGTGGTGGCTCATGCCTGTAATCTCAGCACTCGGAAGGCAGAGGCAGGAGGGCTGCTGTGAGTTCGAGGCTAGACTGGGCTACATAGTGAGTTCAGGGCCAGCCTGAACTACAAAAACTATCTACAAAACTATCTCAAAAAAAAAAACAAAACCTAAAACAAACAAACCAAACCTACACACACACAAAAAACAACCCTGTTTGCCAAACACCAATGTGAAGCCAGGAGTTGGTGATGCTCACCTGGAACCTCAGCACCTGGAAGGTGGAAGCGGGGCAGTCAGCTGGGGCTACTCAGTGAGACCTTGCCTCCAAAAATCAATATGTTATGTTCCCCGAGGTAGTTTTTCCCATGCTGTTTATTCATATTAAGAAGTTATGACATTACTCTTAAGTAAAATAAATCAGACACAAATGTTTAAATACCACATTGCTCCTCTATCATGAACAACCAAAAGTGGAAACAAGGACTAAAATATGTAATAGATATTAGGAAATGGGAAGAATATGTTCAAATGGGAAGTGGAAAGGAGGAGGTACAGAAAAAGGAATGCACAAGTAAAAAAGTAAAAACAGAAGGAAAAATGGAAATAAAGCTTTTATATACAAGAAGGGGAGGGGACTCCAGGAGTGGGGGAAAATGGGATAAAACAGGCAGGATGTTCACAGATACAAATTCCTTATAGTAAGTGTAATCATTATGTATGCCTAAAATGTACCAATAAATGTCCTGGTATTTTATGATATGTCCAAGAAGTCTACATACTCTACTGGCCTTAAGTAGATCTAACACATACCTGCGGACTTGAATCACCCCCCCATCACAGAGACACAGCGATATTATGGCCCCTTCATGAATGTGTTCAACTGTATCAGTTAAAAAAAATTTCACTGTACAAATGAGGTGAAAAGTTAAGCTTCAACTAGACTACATGTCAAAAAAACACCCAAAAATATTCCATTTAAGCAAAAATGCCTCCACAGCTTGAGAAGCTAGAAAGCATACCTGTGTGAATAAAAAAAAATATAAGCCATAAAATATATTTTTAGTGTGTATTAGTAAATGTACAAATCATAAGGTCGTCAGTAAAGTTTTTTTCCAAATCTGATATATTCTTCGTGTAATGCCTAAGTTTTCATTTTGAAGTAAAACAAAAGAAACATACCTTACTGACAAACTATGCGATAACTTTAAAATGGCAGAGAAGGGGCCAGGGATTTGGCTCAGTGGTTCCAGCACCTGCCTTGCAAGTGCAAGGTCCCAGGTTCTATCCCCACTAACCACACACAACAAAGCCAGGCATATACCACAGTGCCAGGCATGGTGACTCAAGCCTGTAATCCCAGCACTCAGGAGACAGAGGCAAGAGGATTGCTGAGATCAGGACTAGTCTGAACTACAAAGTGAGAGCCTGTCTCAAAAAAAAAAAAGCCAGGGTGAACTTACAAATGGCCTTAGATAATGGTTTTAAACATCCTTCTCTGAAGACATAAGTCAAAGGAAAGTTCAAAATGAAGCCACTGGTCTCCATTAAACTTAACTTCATCCCAGACTGACTCTATTGCTAAGAATAGAAGGGCTGGGACAGGGATCTAGCTCAGTGGTTCTGGTGCCTGCCTTGCAAGTGCAAGGACCCAGGTTCAATCCCTGTAACCACATAAAACAATACTGGGTGCGGAGACTCACCCCCACCAGCAATCAATACTTTATACCACAGTGGCTCACACCTATAATCCCAGCACTCAGGAAGCAGAGGCAGGAGAATTGCTGTAAGTTTGAGGCTGAGCTCAGGGCCAGTCTGAAATACAAAGTGAGACCCTGTCTCGGGGGAAAAAAAAAAGAACAGACGGTCCATATTTTGGGATTTATAGAGGGCTGAAATTGCAAAGAATACAACCACGAACTCAAAAATCTATTTTAGGGTCCTTCATTTTTTAAAATTAGAGAATGGCAAGTGACAATTCTTCAATATAAGCTCATTTTAATTTTCTATGCTGAGAAGACACCAGCTCTGGCCTTGAGTACACTGGCAATGAAAAAAACTATTGTAAACCAGAGACTTCTCATTGGTCTTGTTACACCTGGGCCAGCTTCATTTTCCTTCCTAAGGGGGAAGAACCCCACTGCCAAATACCTCAAAGGCAAAGCAATGATAGTTGGGGTGGGGAAGTAATCCTGTTAGAAAAGAACCAACACAAGAAGTTTAAAAATCTACACCTTTAAATTAGTTTTGTTTTCCTGACACTTTCTTGGATTTCCAAGCTGATAAAACCTGAGACCTGTAACTAGATACTGGTGAAAAGGGGTATGGTACATAAGGCATAAAAAAGATGACAAATTTTACTTACAAGATGCATGTAACATAGTGATAATAATAATAATAATAAAACTCTTAACCACTTTAGGTAAGGTGGTTCTATTTTCTGCAACCAAAATAAATCGTCAAACACTGGGAATAAGTTAGAATTGTTCCACAAAATTCATTCCAACCATAACTAAAGTATCACAATGACAGGTTCTACATTACTTTGGGGATGGAAAAAAAGTATCCATTTCCTCGATGAATTAATTTGTAACCGTTGGGGAATAAGCCTGCATGTACTGAGAATAAATACTACGCTCATCACAGCTGGAAGGTAGCATGGGTAAGGAGCAAAGAGATCGGTCAAGGTCTAAGGATACCAACAGAGGCACCCGAGGAACAGGAGGCAGGGCCTACAAGGGCCCGAGCACGCGGCTCTCAGGGAGGGAGGGTGGATTTCATAAACTGCTGAAAAGCCCTAGCCCAGCATGGTAATGTGCGCCTGTAATCCCAGCTACTTGAGAGTCTAAGACAGGAGGATCACTAGTTTCAGGTCGGCCTGGGCAACACAGCAACTCCCTGTCTCAAAATAAAATCCAAAAAGGTCTGAGGAGGTAGCTCAGCGGTAGATCACTTTTCTAGCAGGCAAGAGGTCCTAGGGTCCTATAAACAAACCAAAAGCCAAAGATAGCTACAGTTGGTTCTTTTAAAAAACTAGTTTTTAAAGATGATGCCGACGAGAAAAGTCTAACATTTTAAGAAAGTAATTCAGCCGTTCCTCTCAAGCTTAGTGAGCACTCTCCTGAAACCTCCAAACATGGGCATAATAGAGTTAAAAAGCAAGGCAGTCCTGTTTGCATGCTTCGGAATTTGAAATGCGATAGCAATTATTTCTCTGGAAAGCAGCACACAAAATCTTTAAGTAAATGAGTTTTCTGAGAGATCTAAAATTTTACCAACAAAGAAAATCTCATATCCTAATTTTTAAAAAGATTGCTTTTACTTTTAAAAATATTGTATACTTAGCCACATAAATATAATCTTTAGAATATCCAGTACTTTTTGGAGAACACCCCAAAAACCAAGCGCTAAATTTAAGAATGAATATACTCCTGCAGAACATTAAATTATGCTTAGGTCCTAGAACCTCGTGGCTAAAAGTAAAACCGAACTCAGTTCCTCTTCCACCACCCTGCTGAGCCCACATCGAAAACTGCGACCATTCGATCCTGTCTTAACTTTTTATTATTTTAATGCTACTTTAGCAAAGGGCAATTACCCAGAACAAATAAACACAGAACTTATAAGCTGTCTGCAATTAAGTATTTGTACTCTTACTCACCAACCCCTACTACAAACTAAAGGCAACAGGGACCCAATCGGGAAAAGGGATCTCTTTTTGGCGGACTGGAGAAGTCTTCAGTTCGGGATTAATCTCAAGGAATGTACATAGGCATAGTGGTCTTTAATTCCGTCTATACTCCACCACACTGCCCAGGTGACAGAAACGGAAGGTTCGCGGGTCGCACGAGCTTAGGAAACCAAGACACGCGAACCCCAGACCCAGAGACCCCGACTCTCTGCAACCTGGCCGGGCGCCCAGTTACCTCAGGGGTCGGGGCGCGCGCTCCCGCGAGGCCGGGCACGCGCCGGCGCCGGCGCCGCGGCCCAGGGCCCAGGCCGACTCTCGAGCGCCAGCGGGCGCCGAGGGTTCGGTCCGGTTGGGGCCACGGCAACCGCATCCCGGCCTGCCGGCCTGCCTGCCAGCCTGCCTGCCCGCCAGCCCGCTCACTCACCCACTCACCCTTCCGCCCGCCTGCCCACCCTGGCTCAGCCCCCTACAGAACAACCTGAAAGAACTACTGTGACCCCATAATAGCACCCTCGCCGGTGCAACAATGCGAGCGGGGAACCCGAACGCCGCGGACCGGAAAGCAGCAGGCAGCGCGCGAGCCCGGGGTTCCCGCAGAGCACGCGTCCAGCGGCAAAAAGCGACCCCCGGAGACGAGCGCGAGCCTGGCGGGCGGGCGAGGGAGGGCGGCCGAGCGTCCCGCGGGGTCGCCGGACGAAGAGAGGCGCCGGCCCGGCCACTCTCCGCCCAGCCTCCTGGGCCTGGCCCGCGCCACCAGGCCGCCGCCCCGCGCGCGATGAGTCGGGCCTTTTCCCGGTGCGCACCTGGGCCTGGCCGCCACCAGAGCGCGTCCGGGGCGGCGGTGACTCGGGCCGGGCCGCACTCGCTCGCTCGCTCCTCCGCCCACGGGTCCCTGGGTCCCAGCCGCCATTCCTGCCGGCCGCGGCGTTCGCCTCAGGCCTCGCCCGCCGCCTGCGTCTGGCCGCTCCGGCCCCGTCACTGCGACACGGCGGCTCGGGCCGGGCCTGCGTCGTCGCCTCCCGCTCCTCTCACACCCGGCGGCCGCCGCCACTCACTCGCATCTCCCGGGCGCCTCGCAGGCTCGGGCGACGCGTCCGCCGCTCGCTGGGCCCGGGCTGCGCCAAGCCCCGTTCCGCCGAGGTCTGGCCGCGTCCCTGAGCCGCCCGGGCAGCCCCGCCTGGAGCTGCGTGCGCCTCGGCGCCCGCCCCCGCCTCCTCCCCGCCCGCCGCCGCTGCCGCCGGCCCCTCCCGCCCGCGCTCCTCCGCCCTCCGCGCGGCCCGCGCTCCCCGCCTCCCGGCCTCACCGGCTCCGGCGACCGCGGGCCGACGCGGACGGGGACGGCTGGCGCGCACTGCCATGGCCGTCCGGGGCGGAGGAGTTGGGGAACCGTCGTCGCCATCGCGCCGCTCGCCTGAGGCGCGGGAGCGGCCGAAACCCTTCGGTCTTGGGGGTCGGCAGGCCCCGGTTCGCGTGACTGCGTTTACCTGCAAGCTCCAGTCCCGTGTCCCCCAGACGCGGCCGGATCCTCAGCCGGGTTTTACGGCAGCCACCGAAGGCCAGTCTTCCAGCCACTTGGGACCTCGCGAGTGGGCCGCGCTTCGACCTCTGCCGGGGGCTCCGGGCTCTGGAAAAACTTCCTGAAACGCCCCGAAGCAGGGGGCGCCACACCGCCCCGCCCCCAGCGACACGGCGACCCCGGCCATAGGCCTCCAGCACCCGAGGGAAACCGAGGCAGCCTGCCTACCCGCCCGCCTGATAAAGCTAGCTAGCGTCGGCCGCGCAAGTGGCCCCGAAAGGAGCGCGGACGCCAGAGAAACCTGCAGGCGGATCCCGACCCTCGCTCCACCTGCAGGCCAGGGACTAGCTGAGAAAGCTCAACCTACCTGCGTGCCTTTTTAATGGTCTCTGAAATCCTTCTTCCAGAGGCTTTAACCAACTCATTTTGGACAAGTTTTGACAAAAATTCACTTTACCCTCAGTGTCTGTGAGGGCAAAGTCAGAACCGAATCGGAGGCACGTAGGATGCACGGAGCGGTGACTAAAATGTTTTCACGTGGAATTTGAGGTCGTTAACGTCGCCCTTTTGAAACAAGCTGGTATTATTGGATATTTAGGATATTCAAATGAGATGCAGATAGGCAGCACCTCTAGCCGCTTGGGCTTCCGGTAGTGACGGCCTGGAGAAACGTTGGCCTCAACTTACACCTGTCTAGAAGCAGCTGTTCAGTACGCAGGCTGAATTCAAGAGCAAGCGAAAAAGGATTTCACATTAGCCCATCATCTTGGCAAAAGGGGGTAAATGTGACTTCCTGTTTTCTCCACGCAGACACACAGGTGTCCCGTAAGGGCAGAAACCCTTAGACCAAGCAGGGGACCGCCCCCAGAGTCCACCCCGTCTCCTGAGTATCTGGGTTCTCTTATGTAATCTGATGCATGCAGAGTTTAAAAATTCCGGGTTATATCTTACACTTCTAAATGACAGCGAGTCAAGGGACTTGCTAAACGACTTCTAGGGGGGGCAGGGTAAACAAATGGAAATTTTGTTCTAGTGGATAGTACCTTCCTTCCACTGTTCACACACACTTTTATTTTCAGTATCTTGTTTTCTTCTCACTGCAGCGTCCTCAGCAATTTATCTCCACGATCATTTAATGGATGTGAATTACTTTCCCCTTTTTGTAATGAATAAGTTTCTTGAGTATATTTTTTAAAAGGTTTGTATCCCTATAGAACTGTAGAAAAAACAAATAGGGATGGATAAGTGGATGGATAGATGAATGTACGGATGGATAACCGAATGAATGGATAGATGGATGAATAGATGATGGATGAGAGGATAGATAGAGGGCTGGATGCATGAATGAGTAGATGGATCGACAGATGGATAGTGATGACAGGGGCGGGAGATATTTATTTAGAGAATTGAATTATGACTTTTAACCTGTTCACGTGGAATCTCATCATTCTATCTCATCTTTTCTGTGGCTCCCACAGCCAAATATGAGAGCAGAGTGGGTCAAATGTCCCTTTACTGGTTGTTGCCTTTGCCTTCTGTTTGTCTTCAGTGCAAATATTTGGTTCACCAACACCAACCTCTCCGCTTCTTGCCATCTCCCTTCCTGGTTCTTCTCTCTCCTCTCCACTGACCACTGATCACTGCCATCCTCAGCAGCTAGGAGATTCCACCTGCTTCTGTGAGCTTCACAACCGTATTGCATCTTCTCTGCGTGGGTAGCTTTGCCTGTCTGCCCACAGAACAAGGTCTTCTACCCTATTCCCTCTTCAAAACCCCTTCCTTTCATCTTTCTCAAAAGTCTTGAAGATGACCTGAAGTGTGGAAGTTGTCAAACTACTTAAACAGATGTCAGAATCAAATGTTTAACACTGTCTCAGAAGACTATTAGAATATCAGGGCAAAACCAGTGCACTATAATAGAACTTCACAAATCTAAACCAATATGATGTAGTTAGACAAGCCCAAGTTTTAGATTTAGCCAGGCCTTGGTTTATATTTGAATTCAAATGACTCTCTTCATTATCATTAAGTCAACTTAATTAGGGATTCAAATATGAGTCTCATGAGAATATTGCAAAGATAATTCCTCTATTATTCCAGTATAATTTGTGTTTCCTTAACTTACCTTCCACAAAATGAAGGCCTATTCACTTCTGCATTGCTATGCATTATTACATTGTGTTGTTGTTGCTGTTTTTGAAACAAGGTCTTGCAGTGTAGTTCAGGCTAGGCTTGAACTCATTATGTAGCCAGGCAGGCCTGAACTCAAATTGATCTCCTGCTTCAGCGTCCTGAGTGCTTGAATTATAGACATACCACCACACCTGGCTTCTCTTTCTTTTTTTGATGCCCTTTCATTATGTGCTTACTATTATTGAAAAATTTATTCTATTGCATTTAAGTTGTTCCTTTATCTCTAATCACCTCCTCAACTGAATTGTGAGCTCCTTGATTTCAGAGACGATGTCTTATTACTATATCTCCAGTACTTAACATGGTGCCTGGCACATAGTTCATGAAAGAATGGTTGGAAGCCAATTAATATATCGGTAGGGATTCATGTATTATGAAACCCAGTCATTTCACCTGTAGCCCCAAAGAACTTTAACAATTCTGTTTCCTACTGAAAATAAAATCACAAACACTTTATTGCTAACATGGGAATATCTGCACTTTGGTTGCAATAGATCAGTCCCTCTGGTTTCCTATATGTAGAAGACCCTGTGCATTTGCTCATCCAACCATCCCGTGTATATAAGTTGATCTTCCCAAGTTACCGATAACCCCAACGGAATATACCCTTCTGAGATCACCTTGAATGCAGCCTCTCTAATGAAAACTTTTCTACTCTGTTACTGGATATGAATTCTATTCCTCTTTTTGTACTGAAGAAGTTTCTTGAGTATATCCTTAAATAGGTTTATATCCCTATAGAACTGTTTTAGGGCTTTCCAGAAAAACAAAACCAATATGGATGGATAGGTGGATGGATAAATGAATGTATGGATGGCTAACTGAATGAATGGATAAATGATGAATGAGTGGATGGTGGATGAATGGATGGAAGGATGAGTGGATAGATGGATGAATAGATGATGGATGAGTGGATGGATAGAGGTCTGGATACATGAATGAATAGATGGATGGACAGATGGATAGATACATAGATATTTATTTGGAGAATTGAATTATGACTCATAACATTATAAAGGCTGGCAAGTCCAAAATATTCAGGAAGTTTGGCAGGTGGGATGCTCAGAGGAGAACAAACGTTACAGGACAAGTCTGAAGGTCATCAGGCTGGCTGAATTCATTATTGCTCAGAGAAGTACAGTCTTGGTTTTAGTAAGGGCTTTGATTAAAAGGCCTTGGATGAGGGACAGCCACATCATGAGTGAGAGTCTTCTTTCTTCAAAGTCTACCAATAAGTGTTAGTCTCATCTGAAAACACTCTTTCAGGAACTCCTGGAATAATGCCTGAGCACATTTCCAGGCACTGTGGCCCAGTAGAGTTGATACATTAATTAATTAGCATAGGGACTGAGCAGGGTACTGTGAACCCAGCAAATGGTATTTTTCTTTAAACAGTTGCTTACATTTATAGCCTCAAATTTCTTACCTTAGTAACTCAGCCCATATCTACCTATTAAGTTCAATAGTTTTTCTTCTGCACTTGATGATATTGCTGCCTAGTGCTCTCTCCCAGAACTATTACTCCACCTTCCGCCCCTCAAGTTCCAGAGCCTTCAGGACACTTCTCTCTGAAAAGTCTTTCTCCCTCTGGCTCTCCTCCACCTACTACTTAAATGCGGGTTCCTGAAAGTTCCATTCTTGGTCATCATTTCTTGATATACTCTTTTCTTATGAGATCTTGTTAGTCTCAGTTGTCTGTGACAAATTAACATCTCCAGCTCTAGGTTTAGCATCTCCACATTTAGGTTTTGTGGTACCTGAAGTTTATACAGTTGTGTGTGCGTTACTCTAAGACATTTTCTGTAATAATTATAGATGGAAACTATAATTATAGACTCTCTATGGCTAGTAATAATTATAGGTGGAAACTCCATTGGTGTATCCTATGAACCCAAACTATTCTTAACTCGGCCTAAACTGGGGTCCCCAAATAACTGAAATATTCCATTCAACCTTCACCTAAAAGGAAGAGTGAGGAAGAGAAAGTTGGGGCAGAGAGCTACGCAAAATGTGCACACCTATAAGCCCAGTATTCAGTGGATACGGCAGGAGGGATCCTGAGAGTTCCAGGCCAGCCTGGGGCACATAGTGAATTCAAGTCCAGCCTGAACTATATGGCAAGGTTCTGAATCAAAAAAAAAAGCAAAAAAGCAAAACAAACACAAAAACCTCTCGCCAGATCCTCAGCTTGTATGGACTTCATATTTTAAGTCATTTGGCCTCAAAAACCACAATTGCTTTTTCTTTTCTGACTCATCCCTTGCTTTTCCCTTTGTTGTTGTTCTTTGGTCACTGTCCATCCAGCCATTCAAGGCAGGAGTTTCAGTCATTGTCATTCTGCATTCTTCTTTTAACCACACATCCCTTAGAAATCCTCTCAAGTGTGGACTTGTATTGCTTCTGTCTGGACCACTGTGCTGGCCTCCGGGTGGCCTCGCTCCCCTTGGTTTCACCCAGATTCACCTTCCACGTGGCCATGGTGTTATCTTTCTACAATGTGGTGATTGGGACAAAAGGGGCATCATTGTCAACACCCAAACTTCTTTGATAATATACTTGTGCCCAGCATGCACTGGACAGTCATAAAACACTGTACCAATGAGGACCAAACACGTGTAAGATAGAAAATACTCTTTTCCTCCCCTAAGCTAATGTTCCATCCTTTTCAAAAGTTTAAATCATAAGCATATACTTATTTAAATCTAAGGAGCCTTTTTGAGGCCTAAGCAAGAGATCTTGACAACTTGCAGCCTTACCTACAACACAAGTGTTCCTGGAAGATTAACAAAGAATAGGGTGCCCTAGAAAATGCATTTCTGAGACATCTCTCTGTACCAACTCAGACCCTTCATTCCTTTATAAAAATTCCAGTCTCTCACCTTGACTATGTGATTCCTTTCTTGGAAACTTGGCTATTATTTATCTTGTCTTTCCTGTTTCTTTGTATATTAGTAACTTCTTTTACCGCTTGTGTCTCTGGGCCACTTATGTCCGTGAGCAGTAATTACTTCCCAGAAAAGCAAGACAACAGAGGCTCTGGGCCAGAGGAAATCTTGGCTCTAGAGTTACAAATTGTTTGACATTGGCAACATCATTTCATCTGCCTGTGCCTCAGTTTCTTTAACTGAAAGTGGAACTATCATACACTGCAAAGGATAGTTTAAAAAAATACATTATAGCATTTCATGGTGTGTGTCATCTGATACATAGAAACTATTAGTATCAGGTGTGATTAAAAAAATACACCGAATGTTAAACTTTTAAAAATAAATACAATGAAAGACACATTGACATGAATCCCTTTCAGAATACATTTTCTTTTGAGTACATTTATCTCATCATTCCTGCCACATTCTGGAGCAGTTCTGGAAGTTCTTTTTTGTGAGAGTCCAGCTTCACTGTCCTGACTGCCTAGACATCCTGAATCGATTCAAAGCATTTACCTTTCCTGATCATTTGACTCTGAGGAAGTTCCCAAAGTCATACAGCACCAGATCCAGTCAGTGAAGTAGATGGGAACACACTGCGATGTTTTTACCAGTGAGCCTGCCTTTCCCCTGGATGACACTCAGCAGCAGCAGCATTCATTTATTTTTCCTCTAACCTCATTAGACCCTCACAAGAGAGGATCTCCAGAGCTGCTTCGGAAAGTAGCAAGGACAATAGGACAGGTGTATGCAGCAAGGGGGAGTATTGTGAGGGAGATTCGTGGCAATGCGTCTTTTACTGTAATTAAAAATTTTAGTATTCACTGTATATTTCAGTCACACCTGCTATGATCATTATTATAGCTCATCTGCAGTTTCTCCAGGTAGTGTGGGTGCCCCCGGAGGCTTCCTTTGTGCACAGTGCCCTCCTTTTTTCCTCCTCTCTGAAGAAATAATGACCATTACCCAAGTCGCTGATTGAATGTCAAATTCTCTCTGGCTTCTTCAGTCTCTTTTCTCTCCTCTTTGTCCTTGGGTTTTTCACACACATTGAAACTTTCTTTGTCAAATGCCAACAATGGAGTTTAAGTCTTGGAGCCATTACTCTTGTAAAGCAAGCCCTGTGTGATGCATAGAAAGTAGATCTTGGATTACTCCAAATTTTTCTTGGCATGAATCAGAGAGGATAGTCTGGTCATGGATGATGAAGTATGTTTTCCAGGTCATAGCTCATTGTTGCCAAGAAAAACTTTATCACCCATCAGCATTATTTGTTTATATTATACATTTTAACGAACAGCTATAGTTGTTAGAGAATGTATGTGGGGAATTCAAGATATTTCAATGACCTTAATGCTTGGTTTTCTTGGTCTATAAAGTTGGTTACTTTTGATTCAGAATTCATTTTGGAGTTAGAAAAATGGAGCAAAAGGAGCTTTCAGGCTGGACTCCTGAAATAATAACCAAATGATATCCAAAGCAGATATTATATTACCGATTTATGGGGGAAATAACTTTTTCTCCAATTCCTTTTCCACCCAATGGGATGGCAAGTGAAGAGCCTTCCTTAAATACACATAATTTTTCTGACCATTTTTATGGTAAAGAGCATGTGCTGAATTCAGAGTTGAAATCTGGATGGATGATTCCTGACTTGTTCTGCAAACAGAGCAAGTTCAGAAACCAAACACTGACTGTACCCAGGAGAGCTATTACTTTTTGCCAATAATGTCCCAGAAACTGAAATCAGTCATCAATTACTCTGTCTCAGCAGCAACAAGGTCATTAGGAGGAATGAGGCATTTGGGGGGTAAAGAGGATGGAGTTATTGGGGTCAGGCCCAGGGCTTTCCTATTGAGTTGCATCCCGACCATTTTTACTTTTATTTTCAGTCAAACTTTCACTACGTTGCTAAACTGCCCAGAGTGGGCGTGCATTTGTGATCCTCTTGCCTCGTCCTCTCTGAGTTCAGGGATTCCAAGTGTGTGCCACCATGTCTGGCTTGAGGATTTTGCCTTTCATAAGGACCAGTTAGTGTTCAAGCCTGCCCATGTGAGTTTAAACCATTAAAAAAGAGAGAGACAAAAAAAAATCACAGCTATTCCCCTTCAAAATTTGGTAGGGGAGCAAGAGATAAGCAATGTAAAAAATCCACAAATATCTCAAACTTTCCTCCCAGCAGCTGGGAGTCACTCCTGATCTTTTGTCAGTGGTGTTTGCTATTGTTTTTCTCCTACTCAGCTTCCAACAACTCTTTTTTTTTTTTTCTGTAATCCTGGGGATTATGTGTCTGAGCTACCTTCCCAGACCTTAACCACATACTAAAAGACTTGAAATAGGTAAATAGCTAGTGATCCAGTACTAGTTACAAGATGACTGGCTTCACTGCCTTTCAATTTGGAAACTGAATGGACCAAAAGGACTTCCCTTGGGAAGGAATCAGTAAAACCACTGGAAGGCACTGCGAAGGGAAAAAGACTAGGACACCGGCTTTGCTGATAGAATTCAATGAGAAGATGTGAAGAGTGGATGGATATAAAACCCCAGTCGTCAAAAGAAAGTGACTTTTTATCCCCACATACCCACGGGCTGGGCAAGCAGATTGAGCGAAGCGTTTGCTGAGATGTGTTTCCTCGGTGAGCCCTTCAGGAACCATTTGCCAACTGACCTACTTTTCCTTTGTCTTCCCTAAAGCCAAAAAGCTCCACTGTTGCTCAGACACGGGCAGGCCAGCACCTCCAGCTCCGCCCTTCTCCTAGTAGTACTGTGTGGACAGGCAGGGGAGAGGCCCGGGGGACAGAGGCTCAGGTGCCCAGCCTGTGCCAGACACGCATGGCAGCAGAGGACAGGCTGGGAAGGAGGCAGCACAGGCAGGAGGAGCAGATGGGCATTTTTGGGATGGCCCGTGGGTAAATCCTGCCCTCTGCATGCCCAGGTGTCATGTCTGCCTGGGTTAACTGTCCTCATGGTATTTATTTACCACTTTGTAGCTGCAAGCTGTTGGGAGCAGGGTTGTATGTTCAGTTATACAATTTCTCCCCAATATTTTTTCTCCTCTTCAACGTACCTTGAATGGCACTGGGCAGAGCACTGCACTGGTGCTCCCTCGCCGTGGCAGTGCTCCCCCACACTGCACCGACAGTGCTGCCTGCTTTACAGTTCTCTCTGCACTGCTCCTCACACTGTAGCAACACTTCCTGCAGTATATCATGCTCCTTGCACTACATCAGCACTCCCCACACTGTAGCAGTGCTCCTTGTACTGCATCAGTGTTTCCTGCACTGTCCCAATGCTCCCTGCATCGATGCTCCTGGCACTGCATTGATCCTCTCTGCACTGCAGCAATGGTCCTTGCACTGCATCAAACTTTTTACACTGTATCAGTGCTCTTGGCACTGGGCTGACCTAGCTGCCGGGTCTCACGCTGCCCACCCAGTGCCGGGTGCTCCCTGCACTTGAGCTTCCTGCACTTGAGCTGTGCTCACGCTGCTTTGTGTGCTCTTCTTCATCTGAGTCCACCCACAGCTGTCTCATTTATCCTTCAGCCTGGGCTCAGGTCTCACCTTGCCAGAACTCCCAGAGTCACTGGGCTGAAACAAATCTGTGTCCTTCTGGTTCTTTGCCTGGACCTCTCTGAAAGCCCCGCTAGCCTCTTGTCGTTGTACTTCTGCCATGCTGGATGCAACTCCTCCTCCATTCATCTTGCCATGTCCTCCTGCAGATCAAACGGTTTTTATTTTGACAGCGTCCTTCTCATCTGTCCTTCCTCGCATGGATCTGCTTTTGTTGTCACGTGGCAATTCATCACCTGGCCCTGGGTCCTGAAGGTGTTACTCCCATGGTTTTCCCTAAATGTTTTATAGTTTTAGGTTTTTGCATTTAACTGTGGGACCCACTTAGCTTCTGTAGTAGGTGTGAGCACTTTGTTGAGATTCATCTGTCTGCTTGTGACTGTTCAATTGCTCCAGCGATGTTTGCTTCTTTTCCTTTCTCAACTGGGCTCTGGTAACTTGGCCAAAAAATTACAGAACTTATTTGTGACCTGTTATTTCTGGGTTTTCCATTCTGCCCCAATGACTCATGTGTCTGGATCCTAGGTGCCTTGAAGACGATGCCTTGGTCTTTATAGCATCTTTGGGACGCGGCATCACAAATAGTAGTATCGAACTCTAGGGCTACCGCACAGTTGGCATTCAGTACTTTTTTTGTTGAAATAAAGCATGTTGATCCTGCCACCCTGCCCCACATCTGCACTCTGGAGAGAGCTGCCTGTCTGCCTGTCCTCCCCTAGAGCCCTCCCTGGCCAATCTAATAAAGCCCTCTGGCTCCTGGGAGCCAAATCTCCCTTCTCCAAAGAGAGCAGAGCCCTCCAAACTTGCGCTCCCTCACTTTGGGGCACAAAATAGAGTTTCTTCTGACTCGACTTTTGTCAGAATGAATTTTTTTTTTTGAGACAAGGTCTCCTTTTGGAGTCCAGGCTGGCCTTGAACTCACTGTCTAGCTCACGCTGGCCCCCAAACTCATGGTCATCCTCCTGCTTCAGCCTCTCAGCTGCTACAATGAGAGGGAAGCGCCACCATGCCCGGCATGTTGAGTAACAGTTCATCTTTCCTGCTTAACCTGCCTCATGGCTTCAGTCTCCTGTGTGCACCCAGCCAGCCACCACTGTGCTCTGTGTGGGTCCCGGAGATGTCAGTGTCCCTCTTCATCTGTGAATGGCAGCAATTTACCATGGCGAAGTCAGCCCACTGTGGTGCAAAGGGCCAGGACTCTCGAATTTAGACGTGCAGAGTTTAAGACAGTTGTACTTGAGTCATATTCAATGTTTCTGAGGCCTTGTTGGTCTAGTCACTTTGTCCTTTGAGCCTTAAGGACATCAACCCCAATGATAGTCCTTTCCAGTGCGGACTGTTCACATGAGTCAATTTGCCCTGTGTCATAGTCTTTGTAAAGAGAATCAGCTTTGTGCAACAGAGATGATTATGGGAGGAAAGACAATGGTGGCTGCTGAATACTTTTCCAACATTCTAAGTCCTGAAGAATTCCTTCTGAAACGGTAGTGGGGAAGTCAGGACCTCGGTGTAACTTTGGCCTGGGCTCGTCATTTAAAATAGACACCTCCCTTGGCTAGTTACTCAGAAGGCTGAGGCAGTATTATCAGGCAGTTCCTAGCTCACCAGGTAAATGTTATTGAGTTCTGGGGTGCTTGCCTCTCCTTCTGGAGTTAGATTCCAGGTTCTTCTCATCTCAAAGAATCGAACAAAATAAGCAAAACTCAGTGGCAAAGTTTATTTGAAAAAGTAAAAATGAAGAGTGAGGGAGACACTGGCTGTGCAGAGAGAGCTGGGGTTGAGTAAAAGGAGGAAAAGCAAGATAAAAGAAATATTACACGAGAGAAAGCAGACCTTGGGAAGGAAAGCCACCATAGGCTTCACTGGGAGCTTGCATCTTTATATGTTGTCCAAATCTCAGAGAAACTGGAGAGAACTTCTACATCTGGGTCCTGAAAGGCTGTGGTGGGATCTCACGCTCAGGATGAGGTCAGGTTCAGCATGGTATTGAAAACATGGGAATTCTCAAGCAATGTCCACTTGCAGGGCATTGGGAACTATTCTGTGCATGTGTTCAGGATCTTGTAATTAAGAGATCATGCCCACTTCCTCATCCGGCTTTGCCACGCCGTACTGTCCTATCTCATTGGGACTGGTTGAGCACAGGAGTTCCAGGCCAGCTAGGCAGCACAGGCAACAGAGTGAGACCCCTCCACATAAAACAAAACACACAAGAAAGCAAACCCAAAATTAAAATGGTTGCCTCTCCACAAAAAGACAAATACACTCCCCACCGGAGGTACAAATAAGGATTCCAAGATTCTCTAAAGGCAAGGCAAGGGAAGTTAAAGACAATGCAAATATTGTAGAGGAAAAACTGTGTTTACGTGATTTGATTAAGGTGTTTAGCTGTTTAGAAAGATGGTCTAGTTAAGGATAGAGGAATGTGAAAATCTAGTATCAAATTAATGTTTTCAGTCAAAACATTTGAGTTTAGAATAATTATTTTAAGAAAAGAATAATGGCAAATCAGATTTTAGCAAGTAATTTTTAGAACTTGGTGATAGAAACAATAAAGAAGAAAACGGGGAAAAAAACAGAAGAAAAAAGTTTCAGAAAAAAATTCAGAAGAATTCTGTGTATTTTTAAGCTTCTTTATTTCTTTGTTTATTTATTCATATATTTGTGATGGGCTGGCCTTGAACCCACAGCGATCTTCCTATTGAGATTATAGGCATGCACCACCACACCCAGCCATTTCTGAGTTTCTGAGGCAATTTTAGCTTCACTTTTAAACTCTCATGCCTACTTTTTTCATACACTGGGTTTTTTTTTTTTTTTTTTTTTTTTTTTTTTTTTTTTTTTTTTTTTTTTTTTTTTTTTTTTTTTTTTTTTTTTTTTGAGACAGAGTCTCCCTTTTTGTAGTTCAGGCTGGCCCTGGGCTCAGCCTTGAACTCACAGCTATCCTCCTGCTTCTCCCTCCCAAGTGCTGGGATTACAGGCGTGAGCCACCACACCCCAAATTGTGGTATGTGGCTCTGATAGCTATTGGGTGTGAGTCTCTATTGCCAGCATTGTATGTGGTTACCAGGGATCAAACCCTGGCCCTTGCACTTGCAAGGCAGGCCCCCGAACCACTCAGCTAAATTCCTGGCCCACACTGTTTTTTGTAGCCCAGGCTGGCCTTGAACTCATGGCAGTCCTCCTGCCTCAGCCTCCCAAGTGCTAGGATACATATACAATTAATATGCAATAAGTTCAATATGCTAAAGGACAATGTAAACTACAGTTGGGAGTGGCAGTGCTTGTCTGTAATCCCAACCACTTGGTAAATGGAAGTAAAAAGGTTACATTGCCCTGTTTACAGTGCCATTTCATTCTTGGGTCCCTTGATTGAGAACTTTTAGGGCTATCCTGGCCCCACCCAGAAAATTAAGATAGTCTCCTCAAGAGAAAAGATCCTCAGTCAATCACATTTACAAAGACCTTACTGCCAGAAAAAATTACATCTTCCTAGCTTCATTATCTGTCACACACACACACACACACACACACACACACACACGTCCCATAACTCATGGTCCAAAGTTTAGGCTCAGCTGACTCTAGTGTGATGAGAGTCCAAATTCTTTTTCAAGAACAATAAGTTGCCCAGGTTGGCCTTGGATATATGATCCTCTTGTCTCAGCCTCCCAAATAGCTGGGTTAACAGGTGTCTGTCACAGTCCCTGGCTTAGGTTCACTTTTATTTCATACATGCATCCAACTTTTTAAACACCATTTGTTGAGGAACTATCATTTCTCAATGAATTACTTTGGGAACTTTGACAAAAATTACTTGATTAGTAGAGCTTATCTTAGGAATATAAAGGTTGTTCAACATATAAAAAGGAATGGAGGGTTCGGCATGTTGGTGCATACCTGTCATCCCAGGATTCAGGAGGCTGAGGCAGGAGGATTGCCCAGAGTAGAAGCTAACCTGAGCTGCATAGAAAAACTTTTGTCTCAAAAAAGCAAGCAAACTTGGGCTGAGGATTTTGCTCAGTGGCACCATCATCTGCCTTGCAAGCACAAAGTCATGAGTTTAATCCCTGGTACTACAAAAACAACAAAACAAAAAGCAATTGGTCATTTCAATTAATGGCGAAAAAGCATTTGACAAAATCCACACCCTTTTGTAATAAAAACACTCAATAAACTGGATGTAATCAGGAACTTCCTCCATATGATGAAAGCCATCTATAAAAACTGAAAGCAGACCAAGGTTAGGAAATCCTGCTTATTTTCCTTTTCCTTTCCCTTTCTTTTCTTTATTTTCGAGATAAGATCCCACTATGTAGCCCAGGCTGGCCTCAAAATCATGGCAATCCTCCTGCCTCAGCATCCCAAGTGCTGGGCCACCACACTGGGCTGGGAATACCTGCTTTGGCCTCTTGTATTTAACATAATAACTGAAGTTCTTTCCAGAACAATCAAGCATGAAAATCAAATAAAAGGCATCCAAATTAGAAATGAAGAAGTAGAACTGTGTATGAAGATGACCTGATGATCTTAAGCAATTGGTGGAAACTTCTAGAAATAATAATAAAAATGAACCAATGAAGTTGCAAGATATGGAGGCAATGCACAAAAATTGGTTGTATTCCTATACACTAGTAAGGAACAGTCTAAAGAGGAATAGCTTGGGGGTGATGGCACTTACCTATAATCCCACTGTTCTCTGAGGCTGAGGCAGGAAGGTCACAAGTCTGAGCCCAGCCTAGATGACTTCATGAGATCTTTTGTTTCAAAATAAACAGAAAAGGGGCTGGGGATGCAGCTCGGTGTGAAGGGCCTGGGTTTAGTTGTCAGCACCACACACACACACAATCTGAAAAAGGAGTTCCATTTATAATAGTCTGTCCTTAGGCCAAGAGCATATCATACTGGATGGTGTACCTTTTAAAGTAAGACTTGCAATTGAGTAATTCAACATTTTTTCTTTTTAAAAAATCACTCTGGCAATTTTACACCTTTTGTGTAAAACTGTGCTTTTTATATTTCCTTATAAATTTTAGAATTGCCAGGACCAGGGAGTTAGCTCAGTGGTTCCAGCACCTGTCTTGCAAGCGCAAGGACCTGGGTTTGATCCCCGGTAACCACATACAATACTGGGTGTGGAAACTCACGCCCAGCAGCAACCAGTAGCACATACCACAGTGCCGGGCGTGGTGGCTCATGCCTGTAATCCCAGCACTCGGGAGGCAGAGGCAGGAGGATTGCTGTGATGTGAGTTTGAGGCTGAGCTCAGGGCCAGTCTGAACCACAAAGCAAGACCCTGTCCCAAAACAAACAAACAAAATTAGAATTGCCAGGCAGGTGGTGCACTCCTATAATCCCAGCACTTTGGTGGCTGAGGCAGGAGGATTTCCTGGGCTACCCAGTGAGACCTTGAATCAAACAGAGACAGACAGACAGACAGCAACTTTTAGAAGCAGCTTGGTCATTTCTCTAAGATCGCCTGCCGAAATTTTGACTTGGATTCCTGTGCAATCTTTTGAATCTATTTTTGTCTCCTCCTCTTGACCACCAGCACCACCTTCACAGAAGCCAAGAGGAACAACAGTTTACCAGCTGGTCCATCTGCTTCTGCTCTGGCCGCTCCCCAATCTCTTAATCACCCTACAGTTAGAGGGAGACTTTCAAAAGAGGGATTCGATCTCGTCACCTACTTCCATGGCCTCTCATGACTCTTCTCAAAATATTTAACAATTCTTATGGGACAGGCACCGACAGACTCATCAGCGTAGCCCGTGACAGGACCAGCACACTCCCCGCCCCTCACAGCCCCACACTTGGTGACTAGATCTTGGAGAAGTCCCGGGAGCTGAGCATCTGGAGTAATGTCTATAAAGGTGGAGAATGGCTATTCATGAACTGCCACAGAAGAGTACAATATCTGTTCTTCTTTTCTTCTTCTTCTTCTTCTTCTTCTTCTTTTTTTTTTTTTTTTTAAGATTTAAGGATTAAGCCCAGTACATTTGCACTGAGCTATATCCCCAACCCTATTATTATTACCATTATCTTATTTTGAGATGGTGTGTTGCTAAATCTCTAAATCATTCAGGTTGGACTTGAACTTGTAACCCTCCTACCTCAGCTTCCTGGCATGCTGGATTCCAGGTGTGCACCACCACAACTGGGTCAAAAGTGGCCCACTTCCGCCTAACCGCAGCACAGCCACAACTGCAGACTGGCGGCCCTGTGGGCTGCTTCTGTGTTGCTGCCACCCCACTTTCCTAGATTCATACCACATTCCATGACACAGCCCTGGGACCTTCTGTGTCCTGCCACAGAAGTAAGTGGTACACTTACCTATAATCCCATCTTGGAACTAAATCCTTCTAATCTTCCTCTCTCTGCTCCAAGACCCGGGGGACTCCCGTGATGGCCCGAAAAGGTAACCTTACCCCAGGTAAACCTCCTAGACCTGGCCCTTCTTCCTATCTACCACCGAAGCTGATGTGTCTACACATGGACTTCTGTGGGGATGAGTCTGGCCTCTTCTGTAAGCCCAAAGGGTCAGGGATCCTCTTGCTTGCTGTCTCCACGGCGCCCGCCTATGACTGGCACAATGCAAGGTGGATGAACGAATGAATAAAAACAAACTCAGGACCTTCCCAGTCAAATCCTTTCTGAAGTCCCCGTTTTGGTTAACGGCATCATCTGCTGTTCGCCCTAGCCATAGAAATCACTCTAGATCGCTCCTTCTTTGTTCCACCCTTAGGAAGGCCATTTTCACGCTGGTTCTAACCTTTAAATCTGTTACTACCTCGGCATCTGTCCTCGTTGCCTACTTGCCACTTGAAGTAGGAGAGGTTTATCTCAGGTCAAGTATCAGTCCATGGTCAGCAGGCTCCGAGGAAGAAACAGGAAGAGCTGTGTAAAACCCAGAGAGCTGGAAGCAGAGAGAGAAGGGAGGAGCTAAGCGGGAAATGCACACTTCCGGTCACGCCCCCAGTGACCACCTGCAGCCTGAACTCACCTCTAGCCTGATCTGCTGTGTCGTCCCCGTGATTCATCACCTTCCAGAAGCCACACCCGCGGTCAGCAGGCCCTCGGAGGACACTGTTGATCTCCACCATCACAGCATCTTCCTCTCTTGGGGCTAGAGCAGCCTCCTTCAATCTCTACCTCAAGTTCTGCCCTTAGGGTGAGCCCTTGAATCTGATATGTTACTTCTGGTGTAAAATACTATTTCAGAGTCAAGTCCAAAGTCCCCGAGGAGCTGGCTCATGCCTACCTGTCTAAGAGCAGTTATATCGCTGGACATTTCCTATGTTGTCAGATTCCTTTAGCGAGAGCAAGCAAGCCAAGACTCATTCATCGCTATTCTTAGGAGCCGGCATCATGCCTGGCACCCAAGGGGAACAAACAACTGTGGTATGGAAAGGAAATGAACAAGATTTATTTGTCTCACTGTGCTGTCGCAATAATGCGGGCCAAGGAGCAATGTGACTTCAAGTCATTAAAAGTGGAGTAAATTATGTTTATGAACTGAATCTAATATCGCTTGGAAAGTTTTCAGACAAGCGTAATGCTGATTTTAGGGAGATAGATCTTTTGCAAATGGGAAGGAAATCAAGAGATAAAGCCAGTGGGGCGGTGGGGGGGGGGAGAAAGGGAAATAAAAATATGTCTTGTATCTATGTACCAAATGCCCTCAAGGAATGTGATCATTATGTAGTTTTTGAAAGGGCCCTAGTGCAAAATTTAAAAATTATACAAAAGAAACAATGGTTTTGGTTTTAAAAGTCTGATTCTCGGTGGGCATGGTGGAGCACACCTATAATCCTAACCTTAGGGAGGCTGAGGCAGGAGGATTGCAACTCTCAGCTACATAATGAGTTCAAGACCAGTCTAAGCTACACTGTGAGTCTCTGTCTCAAAAAAAAAAAAAAAAAAATTTTTTTTTTTTTTTAAATTTAAAGGCACAGCTGTTCAACTGCTTTGGAAAGTCAGCTATGCAAGAATCACATCAGATAAATCCTGAAGGTAGAAGGAAAATTTGACAATGTTTTAAAATATTATGCGCAGGGCTTGGAGTGAGATTTAGCAACACTGATGGGTTTGACATCGCCTTTGCTAGGTTCCACATTTGTATTGCTTTTCTGTTCCTTCATGTGATTGTCACAGCTGAAACTCCCCAGCTGGGCACAGAGGCTTACAGCCGTAATCCCAACATTCTGGATGGCTGGCGGAGGAGAGAACTGCAAGTTCAAGACCAGCATGGACAGCTTAATGACTTAAAAAAATAAAAGGCTCTGGGAATGTAGTTCGGAGTCAAGGTGCTATGTTCAATCCCTAGCACCTGTTTCTCGGTAGCGCCTTCTAGTGGGCCTACCCTGACTGACTCGTCAAACATTGCTAGGTTCTGCAGCATTCACCTCTCTCTCCCCCTGGAGTTAAGATTCCAGACTCATCTCATCTCAAGGACTGAACAAAACAAAGATTACTTGAAAAAGAAAAAGGGAAGAGTGAGGGAGAAACTGGCTGTGCAGGCGAGCTGTGGTTGAGTAAATGGAGGAAAAGCAAGATTTAAAAATGTCACGCTAGAGGAAGCATACTGTGGGAAGAAAAACCACCATAGCAGGCTCCTTGGGGTGTCCAAATCTCAGAGAAACTCGGGAGAACTTCTACATGCGGGTCCTGTAGAGGCGGTATTGAAAGCCCACTCTGAGGGTGAGGTCGAGTCCAGGCATCTTATTGCAAGCTTGCTGGAGTTCACGTGGCAGAGCTTTGGGAGCTGTTCTGTATATGTGTTTAGGATCTTATAATTAATAAGTCACACCTACTTCCCCATCCAGCTTTGCTATGTCCTATTCTGGGGTGACTTGTGAAGTTCTACCTGTTATTATTTGTTTAGATTATGTTTAGAATTAAAATTAGATTTAGGTATAATTTAAAGTGTGACTAGATTGGGAGGCTGAGGCAGGAGGATCACAGTGGGTTTGAGGCTGGCCTAGGTGATATACTAAACTCAAGGCCAGCCTGAACTACATAGTGAGATCTTGTCTCAAAAAACCAAAAAAAATTAAATAAAATTAAAACAACAACAAAAAAGTGTGAATAGGGAAGCCAGGAGGCAATCATGTAGACTATTTAAGGAACCAAATGCCTTTTTCCTGAAGGTGGTGAGCCCAACCAGATTGAGAAATAAAAATCAAAAGGAGAGGGCTCCTTCCACAAGACATAAATCTTGTAAACCAAGACGCTCCAGCCAGAAGCTATTTTAACAGAGTTGGAAGGGTGTCTCATAACAGCCGCTGCACAGAGCCTGAATAAGACACTGTAATTACAGCATTTGGGCTCTGTGACTTTTCTAATGTGTGCTGTGAACAATTAAGACGATTAAGTGATAATCATTTCCTTTTTCTTAACAGAAAGACGACTTGGCCTCCAAAGATATATAAGATGGCTGTCAACTAATTTGCTCTGGATCTCCTTATTCAAGGTGGAAACTCTATTTGAAACTCATGTACAACCTCAGGCTGTATATTGAGACACAGGTGATCTGCTGGGCATGGCGGGGCACGCCTGTGGTTGCAGCACTGGGAAGACTGAGGTAGAAGGATTACTTTGAATTTGAGGCCAGCCTGAACTATGCAGTGTGACCCTGTCTCAAAAACCAAAAAGAAAAGCAGGTGATCTGTCATTGTGCAGATGAGTGCTTAGTGACCACATGAAGTGAAGTTGTCTTTTTGTAATTATGCAATCTAGCCAGCTTTCTTACCACTAACGGTAGGTCTAGTGACTGATAAAAATTATTGCTACGAATTTTATAGAAAAATCACATACATTGGCCATGATGAACACAAACCATGAATTAATTTGGACAGGCCTTTACTTACACCTTACCATTCTACTATTTTTGTAAAAAAAAACTAAATTTGCGTATTTTATGACTGAAGTGAAATAACTAATTTTTAGGCACCCCCCCAAAGGATTGAGATGTGCTACGTAGGTATCATTTCCTCTCCTGGTTACCCAAATCACCATTGTCTTATTACAGAACAACTTCTTCTAGTAGTTTATAACTTGTTGTTCTATGTCCAGCTTTAATGTCAATATACTATTTCTCCCCATTTTTTGAAGTACTGAGGATCGAATCCATGACTCCAGGCATGCTGGGAAAATATCTGTTTCTTAGCACTGCCTCCCAGCCCTCCATGTGCTATTTGTCTATCTACTTATCTATCTTTATTGATTCATTTATTTATTGGAGGTACTGGGGATTGAACTTAGGGCCTTTGCACTGAGCTCTACCCCCTGTCCCTTTTGAAATGTTTTGAGACAGGGTCTCTCTAAGTTGCTAAATTGCTCAGGTTGGGCTCAAACTTACAATCCTCCTGCCTCAGCCTCTCAGATTGCTTGGATCACAGACATGTACCACCATACCTGGCTTCAGTACACCTTCTTATTGAATATATACTACATGCTTAACATCATGCTCAGGACTATTGGGAATAAAAATTAATACTAAGAAACCAATAATATGCTTAGCAGGATAAAACTTTCACCCACAAATATTTTTGTAACAAAATAAGTATAAACTGTCATGTTTACATAGTACAAAGATTCAGGAGGCAGAGGTCAGAGGATTCTGAGTTAGTGAGGACTGATTGGATAGAAGTCTGACACATGGATAGAAATGCAAGTTCTTTGCAAAAAAAATGACAATCCAAACTTCATCAGTTTATAAAGGACTTTTCTGAATTTAACATCAGTGATTAATATTGGCCTCGATGGGCATGGTAGTGCATGCCTGTAATCCCAGCATTTTGGAAGCTGAGGCAGGAGGATCACCGTGAATTGGAGGCCAGCTTGGGCTACATAGTGAGTTCAAGGCCAGCCTGAACTGCATAGTGTCTTAAAAAAACAAAATAAAAAGTAATAAGGCTCAAAATTGAAACAATATGCTCAGTTCATGGAAAGAACCTGGGATTATGAATCAAAGATTTGTTTTCTAACCCAAATTTTTCCATGACTTTGGACAAAACATCTCTCTTCTGTGGGCCTCAGTTCTCTAGAAAGCGAGCAGGTGAAAGGAGGCACCTTCACTGTCTCTCTCCCCGATCCCACAGTTCCACTTGTGTGTTGACACTACTGAGGGATCACCCTCAAATTCTGAAACATTTTCTCTTCACATAGAAGTAAAATAGTTAAAGCGCCACTTTTCTAGAAAGTCCCCTCTTCTCACCTTTTTAAGCCTAGAGAAAGCAGTGAACCAAGAGTAATGACAGAATAAATGATAAATGTCGGCCCCGGGCCAAGAAGAAGCTGGAGGAGATTGAGACCCAGCGAGTGGCTTGCTGCAGGGCAGAGGAGCCCTCGAGTCTCCACCTGGGCTCCCAGATGCTAATTAAATCAATCCAAAGGCGTTTTGTTAAGACTGTGTCCCGTACCTGCTGTGTCACCAGGCACCGTGTCTCTCTGGTCGTGATGGAGCGGTTTATCACTCCGCAGTGAAAGTGAAAGACAGTAACAGCTACAGGGAAAAGTCAAGTTGAAGCCATTATGTCCCCAAATCCCCCTCTCCTCAAATGCCTATTAATTTACGATGACACATTAAGAAGACATACATTTTGGGTTTGGCATTTTCAATTACTTAGAGCGTGACAACTTTGTTTAGTAGTTATTATAAGAAATAACATCCTGTCCTTATCCAATTAAGGACCAGGATGATAAGCTGGTAAGTTAACAGCTCATAAAAGGAAAGCTTTAGAAACAAACCAGGAACACATCCACCTCTCCATAACTGCTTTTGCTGACTGGCTGAAGGAGAAGTCACATATCTGAAATTACCTTATTGTGCTCATGTTGTGATTTTGCTGTATAAATTACCTCTGACAAAAACTGTCAGTGGTCATCCACTTGAGACCTTCTCCTGGAAATTGAGGAGCTGTTCTTCTCCTAATTCCCAATAAAGCTCTCCTAACGTCCTGGTTTGTTTCACACTTCACTCCTCTGTGTTGTGGGAGCAGAAACTCAGCATACTTGATGTCTGACAAGTTGGGAGTTTCATTTTTCCACCTCACTGGTGGAATGCTCAGGTCTAGTAGGGTGCTCTAGTGTGCTAGGGATGCAGCTGTCCCCAGCCTATTTTTCCATGGGCGTTGCTTCTGTTCTCAAGTTGTCTTGTGGTTCTAGATGAAGTTGTACACAATTTCCATTTACATCTGATTGGCAACTCTTAGGCACATGGCATAGCTTCAGGGAGCTGGAAAATAAAGTCTCTATTCTACACTCTTGTGTGTTCTACTATAAAACAAGGGTTGGTCAACTATTTCTGAAAAGGGTGTTTGTCACTGACTGGGAGCTCATAGCCTCTGTCTCATCTACTTACTTCTGCTGTTGCAGTGGGAAAACTGCAACACATAGATGAATGTTCATGGCAGATTTCCAATAAAACTTTATTTATACCAACAGGTGGTGGGCTAGATTTGGCTCACAGGCCGGTTGGAGAATAGATAGGATAGAGGAAAACATTTTCTTTGTGCATACATTCATTGATGGGCATGTAAGTTGATTTCCTATCTTAGCTGTTGTGAATAACACAGCAATACACCCTGTTCCTTGATATCTATAAATAAAACCTCTTGCCTTAGTTGACTGTG
>PVIR01017622.1:0-34631 GCA_004026965.1 Petromus typicus | reverse complement strand
ATAAAATTTGTTTCCTTACTTTTTTGTTACAATCTCAACATTGTCCCCTTTCACCTTATTTTACATTGAGCATTTTCTATTTCACAATATATAACATACAATGTTAGGACTCATTTACATCTTCATTTTCTCATACCAGAGAAAAGATGCGATATGTACCTATCTGTGACCTATTTATTTCACTTATGAGGATATCCTCAAGGTATGTCCATTTAAGTAGAAATGATTCAAACTTATCATTTTTTATGGCAGAGTAGTACTCCATTCTGTAGAAGAACCACAGCTTTGTTATCCAGTCTCCAGCTGATGGACACTTGGGTTGTTTCCAAGATGTAGCAAAGAATTAAAAGACTCATATCACAGTGACATATGTGCACCTATTTTTATAGCAGCCCAGTTTGTGGATGAATATTTCTTAATGGAGAAAATTTTTTGGAAAGCCTTTTAGCTTTTTTCCAGTACAGGAGGAAGATTATTTCTGGCTTCCAGCCTTTCAGAGAGAAGAATATTAAGTGGGATTTTGCCCTTCGCTCCGATGGCAGTCTATTGGGTTTGATGGGCTGTGTTCTTGTAAGGTTAAACTGTCCAAGAAATACTGAATGGTACTTTCTGGTCAGTTCCATAACAAATATTTATGTGACCAAAACACCCTTGGCTCCACGCAGTGGTTTTATCTTTTTGAATCACTGTTAGATTTTTCTCTGGCCATCATAGGGTGGTAGTAAGAGGATGCAGGATTCTACGTGGGGTCACTATTCCTATTTGAGGGTGAAGAGAAGATTTTACCAAAACTCAGAAGGAACAGGGTTGTGGGAGAAGAAGCCACGTGGCCATCTGCAGCTACCCACTCTGCTGAGTAATACTTTTGATTTTGTCCTTTCTTCATGCTTTAGCTAAACACAGTAAATAATGTGGAACATGTCTAACTTTGTGGGTACTTAAATGGAAAAGAAAATAACTTTCTTGCTTCTCTTTCTATCTGTGGCATATGGATGAGTGGCTGGCCAGTAGAACACTCAGTAAATATTTAATGGTTATATGAACGAATGAATGAATACTGGTTTGATTTAAGGTATCCTGAATTCCATACATAAATAAGATTAGCTATTTTCTATAGGAGGAAAGATAAATGAACACATTCACTAATTGAACTTCTCTTTGTTTGCCAACTTTTTAATTAATTGAAATCAGCAGGATTTGTCTCCCCAGTACCTTGAACAACAGCCACCATATCAAAGTGCTAATTACTTGTGTGAATGAATGCATGCTGTACGCACTATTTCTAGACCCTAAATCTTGCTTTATTATCTATATTCCTGCTTTTCTGTGAATTCTTACATCATCTCCTTCGTAAGCACAGCAATTCTCCTTCCTTTGAAAATTGCTGCCTCCCATCTTTACAATTTATCTGACTTTATATTTTTTATTGACATCCAGAAATGACATCGAATTACTTCCATTTGTTTTTGTGAATTTATCATGAAGACAGATTAAAAAATTGGGTGAAATTCTTTTGGAAGATAATTATTTCACTGCGAACTTTAAGAGTGAAGCTGCTACATAATGCTTCAACAGCTTTAGAGCACAAAGTCAGGTCAACTTTTCTTTTAACCCTCACATTCAATAGATGCAAACAGTTACACTCATTTTCCTTTCTTGAGTTCATCTAAATTGAGTTCAGTGTCTTCAAATATATTTATTGAGTCCAAAGAATTTATTATAAAATTACTGAAAAAATATCTGTAAAATCTATCCACATTAAAAAAAAAAAAAAAGACCTGTTTCTTTTTGGTCCTGTGTCTGTTGCCACTGTGGTGCAGCATCTCTTTTGAAAATATGAACTTCACAGGCAGCACTTGATTGTCACTGGGATCACTATAAAAAACAAGGAATGCAGTGGTAGCTGACCTAGCAAATATTTCTCTGTGTGCAAGGAGAGAAGACGTTTTTCCCTGTTGGTGACATTATGGTAAGCTTCACACCAAAATACAGGTGCATTCCCAAATGTTAGCATTGTGTCAGTGACTGACTCACTCAGTACACAAACAGCTATTTTTCCAAGTTACATCTTCAATGCTCTGTCAGGAGGGGCTCCAGTTTTTCTTTGCAATATTGTAGAGCTTGTCGCTAAAATGTCACATTTTTTTTTTCAAGTTGGTTTCTCTTGGGGCCACCTGCCTTTTCCTATGATTTTGTTTCACATCAGTTCCAGTAATGTTAAACCTCCCGGGGGAAATGCTCCTTTGGAGAGCTCTGCAGACCCACAGGAGGTTTTAGAGAAGCTGGTTTTGTGAAAGATGAGTGCTGCCCAATTCTAACCCCTGTAATTCTACCTTAGACATATTTATACAGAGAAATTTGCTATATTTTTGGATAAATTCTTGTTGCTTTATACTGTAAACTGAGGTGTGACTCATTTTACCCTTCCCAAAACAAGATTCTGTAAGAAGCATATATCTTCACCAGTCAACCTCTACTAATTTATACAGGAATTTGTTGTATTAAAGTTACAGTGTGTCTCACTGAGTGCATTTCTACACTAGTACATAAAGTAGAAAGAAGTTGAGGTTCAAAAATAGCTACGTAATCTGGCTGGTATGCTTATTGGACATTTTTCATGGCATTAAATTAAAGTTGGAAAGATTACAGAAGGAATTAAAATTTTGATGAGTTTTTAAGTGATAGAAGCAGGGGTAAGCACCAGGTTTATACACGTGCATGCATGTGTGTATCTGAATATCACCAAGTGTGCTGTGTCATCACTTTGCTGTATTCTTAATTATTGGAAGCACACACAGCTTATTGCTGAACATCTTGAGACAAGCAAATGCACATGCATGCATGTTGACACAGGGTGGTTTAACAGAATCTTTGCTCTTCACCTCAAGTCACTGGGAAGGTCCATTATAAGTCCATTTGAATACAGATCTAAAAGTCTGTCTGTGTGGGGATTTTCTCTATCTCTTTAATGTTCCTTTGTCTTTATTTTCCATTATTCTCCTGGGATTACACTTATTGCTTACTCTTAGCTATGGTCCTTTGATCCCATTTGGTTAGGTTTTTGTTTTTCTCTTTTTCCCCACAATCTTCCTCATGCGCTTGTGTGCGTGTGTGTATGTGTAACACATTGCCCCCCAGTCTCATGGGTGAGCATCCAAAGGAAAAATAGACCTCCCAGGGGGAAATGCTCCTTTTGAGAGCTCTGCAGACCCACAGGAAAATAGAAAATACTGAGTTGACTCCTAAGAATGTCGTTGTTCCCTTTGCTTCCCTTTCATCTTGCCAGTGTGTGCTATGGCCACTTATTGTTCCCCCAAAATGAGGGTGCCAAGGAAGAAATACTATGGTTCCATTTCTAGAAGGATAAGGTGAGAAAGGAATCACACTAAAACATCTGATGACAAATCACATTTCATTTTTCTTTGGTTCCTGATTTTTAAAGTATATATATATAAGTTACATTATTTGCATATTAAAGAAAAAGATGCAATAAAAATTATGAAATCTGCAAGATGAAAAGTCTTATTTTATTGAGAAATTTAATTGCAGGTCAATGAAATGAAATGTCCATGAACAAGCAACTTGTGACTGGCAGCATCAGAGCTAACACCTATGTTTCTCAAGGGCAGGCAGGTGAGCACATAACAAATCTCGATTCTTAAGACAGCATCATCATTTTCTAGATGCATTATGTAGGGAAATTTTTTTGTCTTTTCTTGTAATATTGTGCTTTCTGAGATTAATATGTGATACTCATGACAGCACATGTAAAGTAGAGATACTCCATTAACACAGTCAAGAAATGCTAGTTTTCTTTCTTCTCAGTTGGTCTGATCCTCGATGCCAAGCTTGCCAGCGTATCAAGCATCACTTTTTCTTGAGTCACCATGCAATAATGCCTTATTATACTTACATGCAGTGTCACATGTTATGGGGTGAATTGTGTCTCTCCAGTGAAACCCTCAGTACCTCCAAATATGACATTGAAAGTAGAATATTTAAAGAGGGGATGAAGTTAAAACAAGTGGCAGGATGGACCATAATCAAGTCTGCCTGGTGTCTTAGGAGAAGAGGAAGTGAGTCCAGGGATGAGTGCACACAAAAGCAAGGCCACATCGAGTAGGGGCAGTTTGCAAGCCAAGGATAGATGACACAGCAGAGACCTGCTCTGCTTACTTTCTGTCCTTGGACTGCAGCTTCCACGCAGGGAGAAGGTTTTCCTGTTACTTACCTCCTCCCATCAGGAGCATTTTGTTCCATCATCCCAATGAAACTATGCATTTTCATCTTTCAGTAGAAATTAAACTGCACAAGAGGACACATTGCATCACACTTAATTCTAACAATAGCTGGTGAACAGTAATATTTTGATGACTTTTATTAAGGCTAGAGGTTTTGTTTTATGTGTCCTTCAGATCTCCCATGGAGGTCTAGCTGTTGAGGTGACTGACAACTCTAAGGTGATAATGAGGATTATCCATTATTTTTTCCCCTCTTTTAAAAATCCTAAAAAGTTCCCTTTTATGAAGTCATAGGAGTAAATGCAATTAGAGTTGAAAAGATCATTCCTTATTGCCTGTCCAGACACAGTAGTAGAGAATTAAATCCTCCAATGTAATTTCCAAAATTAAGATTAATGATCAGGAATATATGATTCCCTCATATGCTGATGACCTCATGTTGCTTTGTGTGAATGGATATGACTGAGTTATTTTAAATGTAGTCAGGGGACAAGATTAATTTGTCTATATTAGAAGTTTGCCTTGTATTTTTCAGAGGATCAAAACCAAGCCGTAGTAAAATAATTTTCTTTTACTGAGTTTTAAAAATTGCATTGCATTCTCATTTTCTGGAATATGGGAAATGTGAGAGAAAATGAGTTATCCTAATTAGTTTATGGACAGGAAATCAAGAGATGAAAGACTTTTGAAGGGTTGTTTTCAGCATTTGCCAAATCTAAAAGCTGAAAGACAAATTTAGTAGTAAATAGGAAATTCTTTGAACAGTAGTCTATGATGCTTATCACTGGGAAAATTCAGCAGAGTGTTTAAAGAAGTGATCAACCTTCTTTTTCTGAGCAAACACGATCATTATCTGGCATCTTAGCAATTGAAAATAGTGCAAACAGCTGAGGAATCTATTTCTAATATCTCCTTATTATAACTTGCCTTATTTGCACAGCTATAAATATAAATCAAACAATCTCCAACCCATCTGATTCCAGAATTCTATGACATTTTGGTATCTGAGGGTACAGAATGGGGGCACATGTGACACAGGATGGGGAGGCTACAGGGAGTGCTGCTTCCACTGTGCTCACAAGGCCAATCTCTCCAGAAAGGGCGTGACAGGCAGAAGCTCTAACCGCTGCCCTGGAAGTGTACCTGTGACAACACAGAAAACTTTCATTATCTTTGCTTCAGGAAGGTACAGAATATTTTCAGTGCTGTTTTAGATCAATATGATCTGTTATGATGTACATCTACCCATATTTTTCATGGTTAGATTGACATACATCAACTCAATTATGTTTGATTAAAGAATTAGAGAAACATAATCACATGTTGTTGCTAAATTAATCATAATCATCTGAAACAAGAGCAACATGTTAAAGATTGTTTTGTTATTTTATTGCCATAGAGAAAAATAGTAAACCTTGCCTTTTCCTTTCTTTTTATCTTTCCTGTTGTACTGTTTCCTTTTTTAAAAATCAGAATCTATGGTTTATGTTGTCAGTCTTCAAACTCTGTGAGAGTAAGACACTGCGCATGTGTTTCAAGACCTTGGTGTCATGGGGTAGCTTTCAATGAAGGCCAGATACTAAAAGCTTGTTTTCCAGTCTCTGGCAATATTAGAAGGCAGTCCAAACTTTTGGAGGTAGTTGGAAGAAACATTCACTAAAGATGGGCCTGGAAGGGTATATTTTGCTCTGGCCTTTCTTCTTTATTTCTTTTTAAATGGTGATCCTCTGCTTCTACCTTCTGCCTTAGTGCTTGTGTCTCAGCACAGCCCTAAAAGAAATGGGGCCAACAAACCATGGACTAAAACCTCTGACACCATGAGCAACATAATTCCTTTGTCTTTTAAGTTTATTTTTCTCAAGTAACTTTGTTACAGTGGTGGGAAGTTGACTGACACATTTAGACTGTGTCTAGCGCAAGAAAGATATTTTGTCTTGTTTTAAAGATTTTATTTATTTTTATTTATTATTTTTTATGGTACCATGGATCAAACTTGTAACCTTGTGCTAATGAGGTAGGTAAGTTACTACTTGAACTAAAACTCCAGCCCTGAAAGATGTTTTTGCATGAATGAACAATGATAGATTTTTAAATGAATGAGTGAATGCTAAAATTCATAACCACAAAGATGTCAGAAATGTTTGGTTCACTTCATTAGTCATGATGAAAAAGTCTCAAAGTATATATCTATGCATAATTATAGTGAATCAACAAAGAGATTTTTCTTGTATTCAAAAATAAAAGTTATGTGTGTCTCATTATTTTCTTGGTCAAGTTCATGAGCAAATGCTTATAAGAAAAAAGGACAAAATTTAAAATGTTGAATTGCCACCTAGTATTTTAAGGAGCTTGTCTAGTTTCAGCAAAATATTATATATAATTTCCATATATAAAATAAAAATTAGAGACATCAGGTTTGCCTGAGAGGGCACTTCTAGCTGGTAGTTTAACATTGTCCTTCCATCCAAGGCCATTATCATGATGGTTCTCTCCATGTCTGGGTTTGGTGCACACTTTAAGGAACCTGGTGTAGCTGAAAATTTATGTAAGAACCATGATCAGAATGGGACCCATCCCAGCATTCAGACTCGGTAGAGATAAAGAAGAAATCAGCTGCTTAACCAGACTCTTTCAATATACCCTGCAGTTGTGAAAAGCAGAGGCAGTAGGATTTCATTATGAGTATGTGCCTCCCTCTTCCCTCTGTCTTAGCCTGAAAAATCAAAGGCCATTCTGTTAAAATTTACCCCTGGTGTATAAGAGTGAAATAAGGCCTTATTCAGGCCTTCAACTGTCATCTCTGTGCAGATCTGTCTTGAAGCCTGTGTCTGGTCACAACTCCCTCAGCCCTTACCGCTGCCTACTGTCATAACTAAACAATATTTGATTTTAAATATTGCCTATTCTTTGTCTCTATAGGTGCATGTTTTTAGGGAATCAAAAATTCACACCATATTTCACTACTCTTTCTCAAAAAGCAAGTTATTAAATTTTAAGAATTGGATTTATGTATTTTTCTTCTTAGCAGATATTACAGTGACTAAGCTATTCTGTAGGAGTATGGAATATAGAATTATTTGTTTTTCATTTCTAAGTAAAAGGACTAGGTAAGTATGACATGTACATTAAGGATGAGTATACAGAGTCAAATTGAAGCATTTAAATTCTCCTTATATTTGGCTGTAAAAATAACATACAATGAAATTGGCCTTACTCATGCAATGATATGTTCCTCATCATCAGATTAAAAGCAGAAGTTATTTGCAATTGAAAAAAAAATTAGAAAGTGTCAAGAGGAACTCTTTATCAATACTTTTCCATCATACATTTAAGTTTATAACTAAAGATCAAGAATATCTAGGCACTATATATACATGTCAGAAATCCTTATGTATCTCAGAAATTCCTAACTTTTGTAAGCTACCATGTAGTCACTTGGTTTTACATACCAAGGTTTACTGAAGTATCCTTCTGTCTCACAGAAATCTCATATTTGAAATGAAGTTGAAATGTATGTGGCATATTTCATATCCATCTGCCTACCTGTGTTGTAAAATGTTTGAAAGATTTATGACCCATAGTGCTAAACTTTACTTCTGCAGGAGATAATGACCTCAGGACAGGCCTCTGTCATTTACAAGGTGCTTGCATCCATGATAGCTATTGATCTCCTATTGACCAAATAGACAATGGAAAAAATAGGATGTGAGCTTATCTTTTAGCCTTAGACATTCTCAAAGTACATTCCTTGGTCTATATCCATAGACAGGAGATTATTTCAGTCATTATTTCTATACTGTAAAAAGTCATGATCCTTGATTTACTTTTGTCTAAGTGCCTAATTTCTCTTTACTCCATTGTAGTTGCTTACATGTGTCCTTGCAGTGTTGCTCCATGAGATATTTGCTTTTCATTTATGATTCAATCCCTAGTATGGCCAAAAATAAAAACATCTGATTATTCTTTGACATATATAATCTGTCTTGTCCATACTATGTCAAAGGCATGCTAGATAAGTGAATCAAAAAAAATGAAAGAAGGTATTTTATAGCTAAGATATTTGATAACACTATTTTTCCTCAAATGAAAGTAATTTAACAGCCTCCTGTCACAGTAGTCACAGATGCTTTTCTGTCTCTCATGACCTTTCTGTTCTACTTAATTATTAACACCAGGACCATACAACTTGAAGAGTCAGCACACTTGCTGATAAAGGGGGCATTTCTTACCCACAGTAATTCTCTTGCATTTCACTTCACAGCTGAGATTTATGAACCAGTGTCTGTAGGGAGGAGTCCTCAGATGAAGACTTCAGTGCTTTTATAAGGATATACAGTATACTGCATTGATAAAAAATAGTGCTATAAATAACATTACAAGAGGCAGTGTAGCACAGCAGGCTCTAAAATAAGCTGAGTGTGGAATCCCAAAGGTTTAATGAATATATAGGTTCCTCTGCCATACTTATACACCCTGGTTTTTTCTGGTTTTGTTTTGTTTTCTTTATCCATCAATTCATACAAGTTAAATTCTTGGCTTTTCATAGAAGATGTGATAAACGGGCACTCTGCCTAAGATTTCTATTTGCTTTGATAATGTGTGATTACTTCTTTATTAAGAGATTGTTTACAACTTCTCTTGGCTTTCTGAAAGTTCATGAATGACAGAAAAGTGTTGGTGGTATAGATGTTTGACTGATATCATGGGAAGATTGGGAATCAAAAAACAGATGTAGGTTTAAAGCCATATCTGTGGGATCAAATTCTTATCTGTAAATATGTGACACATTTCAGTAGTTTTTGTTGAATATAAACAAAAAGTAAAACAAAAAGATAATTTTTTTAGGTTGTTTTTTGAGTCAGGGTTTCCCTTTGTAGTTTAGGCTGGCTCTCACCTCAGCCTCAAACTCACATCACAGCAATTATCCTGCCTCTGCCTCCCGAGTGCTGGGATTACAGTCGTGAGCCACCATGCCTGGCACTCTGGTATGTGGTCCTGGTTGCTGCTGGGCATGAGTCTTCACGCCCAGTATTGTATGTGGTTACTGAGGGTCAAACCCAGGTCCTCCACTTGTAAGACAGGCACCGGAACCACTGAGCTGAATTCCTGGCCAAAAGAATATTTTTTTAAAAAAAGAAAATTTGAAATTTTTTTTCAATAACACAGGACTTGGCAAATGTTTTAGTCATTATAGGAAAGGTAAGTACTAAGAGATGGCAGGAAGATTTGTGGGACACAAGTGACCATCTTTCAGCACAGTAATAGTATGTTGCAAAAACAAATAAAAGAAACCATTATAAAAATGGAAAAGAATGCTACTTTTCACGACTAGGGTGTGTTTTTGGAGAACATGTCAGTGTGAGTGGTCAACATGAACATCTGTGATTACGTGAATCTGCTGCGATTGCCTGACTGACATCAGCCTGCTAATGCAGCCCGTGGGTGGAGAACGCTGGTGTGGAAAGGTGGGGAGAAAATTGCAGTCATGGAGACAAAATGTTTTTATTTTGTTGTACATTTTCCACAAAGTCAAATAACAGGTGATGTTGATCTTTGAGGAAATAGCCAGTGACTTCCTATACTAACAGTTCCAAGCCTAAAAATCTTATATTTATGCTATTTAAAACGGTGGTCAAAATTATTCTATGGAGGTGTATTTCTATTGCCAAATAAATTTGGAACTGCTGAATATTCATCAGTTCTAAGGACCATCATACTATACAGTAGCATATTAAAAGCTCTGTGAGAAATCTTGAAGTCTAACATAGGAAGGATTTGATGATTCTCTCATTTTAACACTGGATCTCTTTGTCAAGGTATTTTTAAACAAACATCCTTATGAATTACTGAAGTGAGAAGCACAGTTTGGAAAATCCTGTCAATTGGCTGTTGGGAAATTTATGTATGTGGCAACACAAAGAAGTGAAATGTTTTGGGAAGATGGACATTCTGTGCTTTCATGGTGCTGATACTTTAGAATCAACTCTGAAGTACCTGTTAAACGTTTTGATCTTGCTTATGTCTAATGGAAATAATTTTCTTGCTATAACACCATTAAGAAGGATCCAGTTATCATGATTTTGCATATGAAGGTAGCAGTGATAAATCTTTTATGACAGAATCATTTCCATGTTTTGATCTAGCTTTCCAGTCGTGATGTGGCTTTCCTTTTAAACTCTTTTCTTAATTTGAGCAATTGTCCAGGTTGCAGAGAACTTGTAAGTATTGTTGGTACTTGTCAGGAGTAAATGGGACTCCAGAGAGTTCTTTGAAATAGGAAACATTCGAACAGAATATCATCTTGCTTTCAGCTGTTTGTATAGATGCAATTTCTGCACTTCGACACCTTACAGCTCTAATTTCTCTTTGTCTGTGTCTCAGGCTTCCATCAATAATCCTGCTACTGAAACACGCTTGACAAGAGAGGTAGAGTAAACGCCCTTGCAATATCTTCTGAATGTCACTCGGCAGTGATTTGTATTCAGGTTTATGCATTTCAGGAAGAAAAACATAAAACCAAACAGCAGATTCCATCCTTATGAATCCAGGTTGGACACGGGTGCTGCTAGCGGTGTTTTCTAAGATCACCTTTTGATTAGACAGTGGAGATTTTGTAAAATGTAAAAAAAAGACAAGGATTTTAGATTCTTGCTATGGATATATTTCTAGGAAATAAAACCTTTCTGTAATGGACCCCAGTGTAGGAATACATCGACTGTTTTCTGGATCTGATTAATCCCACTTTATGCACTGTGACTTCTAGTTGATCTTTCTAACATAGACACTCTGGGGTACAACTCTTACCTCATCCCATAATATCAGTATTGGAAAAAGGTGCTGACCTGTGTCTATGTATTAAGTAAAGAAGTGGGTTCCTTCTGTTTTCTTCTGAAATTGGGGATTTGTAGAAGAGTCTATAATTATTCATTATTAAAAATTAAGTAAAAACCCAATAAAAGGCTTCCTGGAGATTGAAAAATGTTACTTTGATTCAGAACTTTCTCTGTACTTAGTCAAAGTTCTTAAAATGATTCTAGTTATTATTATTATTATTATTATTATTGATACCATAGATCAATCTCGGGAACCTTGTGTTTGCAAGATAGGTGCAGTGTCACCAAGCTAAATCTCCAGCTATATTCTAATTATTTCTGAACAACACTTTTGAAAAAAACTGAAGGCATTTTAAAGCCATAAAGCCATATATATATTATATATATATATATTATATATATATAATATATATAATATATATATTATATATATAATATATATAATATATATAATATATATATATTATATATATATAATATATATATAATATATATATATTATATATATACATACATACATATATACATACATACATACATACATACATATATATGTTTAGTTTTTTAGCACAGGGTCTCTCTTTTTTTTTTTTTTTTTTAGGTTTTTTGAGACAGGGTCTCGCTTTGTGGTTCAGGCTGGCCCTGAGCTCAGCCTCAAACTCACATCACAGCAATCCTACTGCCTCTGCCTCCCGAGTGCTGGGATTACAGGCATGAGCCACCACGCCCGGCACTGTGGTATGTGGTACTGGTTGCTGCTGGGCGTGAGTCTCTACACCCAGTATTGTTATGTGGTTACCGGGGAATCGAACCCGGGCCCTTGCGCTTGCAAGACAGGCGCCGGAACCACTGAGCTAACTCCGCGGCCATGCACAGGGTCTCTCTTGTAGTTCAGGCTGGTCCTGAGCTCAGCTCTGAATTCAGCAGTAATCCTCCTGCCTCTGCCTCTTGAGTACTGGGATTACAGGTGTGAACCAACACACCCAGCGCTGTGGTATATGGCACTAATTGCTGATGTGTGTAAGTCTTCATGGCTGGCATTGTTATACGTGGTTACTGGAGACTGAACCTGGGACCTTGCACTTGTAAGGCAGACACTGGAACCATTGAGCTAAATCCTGGGCCCCCATATGGTATATTTTTCAATTTATAGAGAAATCATATATTGACATTACATGTCTGTTATTTGTTTTAGAAAAACATTAGAACTTTGTGGGAAAACTGTGCATCATGGATTCTTTTCCCTTCACCTTTGATTACATTATGTGTCTTATATGTGCTCGGTTTTCACAGAGGAAGAATATTACCTTCTAGGTGAGCATTGTTTGGAAGAAGTAATGATGGATTTATAATAACAGACTTTGGTTAAATACAAAGATTAGCTGAGCTGAGCCATCTGACTGTACACTCTCACTTTCCTCTCTCTAGAGCAAATTATACTGTTTGAGGGATTCCTGTAGGTCCACAATCATAGCAGCTAAGCATCAAACAGTTTCATGTGAAGATCTAAATTGAATAATTGAAAGAGGTTACTTTGAAAGTAGAGAATATGACTAATTTTTTATGACTTCTAATTTCCTTTATTGAATGTGTAGTCATTCTCCCTTTTCCTTAATATTGAAAAATTAGAACTGCACATAATTATGGAGGACAAAGTGACATTATGAATTTAAAATACAATGTGAAATTACCAAATCAAGTTAAATAACCTATTCATTGCCTCAGACATTGAAATCTTTGGTGAGGAAACATTTGAAATCCATCTCTCAATAGCATTGAAATGTACAGTAGTCAACTGTGAGTTAAACTCAGGTAGAGAAGTATTTTTTTTCAGGTAGATTTGAAGTTTTTGAGACCTTGTGCACAGCGTGATGAAGATAACTAGTAGCCGGGTATGGTACAATCCACTTTTCTATCAGCACTTGAGGGATGAGAAAATTCCAACCAGTGGGACACTAATTAGTGTAAAAGGCTACGTGTCTTCCTGTGTCTATTTAGCTCTCACCTGACTCTGAAGAATCCACAAGTGCCAGTCAGAGCTGACTGACACCTGAGCTCAGGAGCAGGACATGGCAACTCCCCTCTGACAGGTCATCAGACCAGATCCAGATGGTGAGAACTTCTGAGTTACAACCAAGTTGCTTGTGATGCAAATTGGTGACCTGGGGTGATATTCATTAGTGCTTACTGTCCCCTGAGCCACTGAGCTGTCACAAGGTGGACTGCTTACTCTCATATTTTTCTCTCTGTAATATGCATTAGAACAATTCTTATTCTCTTTTTTTTTTTAAATCTTTGTTGGTACATTACATATACGCATCATGATTGCACTCCATAATGGGGATTTGTACCAGTATAAAACACAACTTAATTCTCATTTTTTCTCATAGCCCTACCCACCCTACCGCCCCCCATATACATAAAATTTGTTTCCTTACTTTTTTATTCTCATGAAGACAATCAACTGCAGATGGCCAGCTAATAAACCATCAAGGGAGAGATCAACACTTGATTTCATTTAGAGGAATACAGTGTAGCTTTTCCCATGGAGATGGGTGATAAAGCTTTAGAAAATTCTTGTCACTGAAGTGTCCAATGACATTAGGATTAATAATTTAAAAAAGAAAAAAATATGAATTTCTATACAGATAATTATTCTTTAGTCCAACAAGTGATCAGGAAAATTATGAGAACTCAGGCATTTGCCCTAAGACGTGCCTGTGTCATATTAACCTCAGCTGACAACTTCCTTACATTGCTCACTATGGCTTACCTAAAATTCTGCCTCTTGGGTATAAACATACATTTAAAATGGACTCAGTTGATTTCCTACCATCTTGGGTCACTTGCTGGATATTTCCAACTACTGAACTTATTTTATCTATTCTGTTTGTTTCAACACATCCTCAAACTTTTATCACCTGGGAATTTCTCTCTGTGATGGTTTTATTACTCAGTTCAAGATTTGTAATTATAATTAACTCTGATGTCTAATAATATGCTAAAATGAGCTAATAGGATTTTGGTTCTTTTATTTAATATTAATGCAAAGTCCCTGGTGACAGTGGACATTGCGCAGGCATTGACAAGTAGCACTGTCCTCATAAAGAATGTGTTGTATTTTTCCACACAGCATCTCTGCGTAGTAGAAATGCCTCTTGATACTTTCTGGCTGTGATCTTTGGATCTAAGTGGCTCAGATGGAAGAAGTAATGCTTTTAGCAATGCCTGAAAAAGATACTTTGAAATTTCACTACTAAAAAGAACACATGTCAGTAATAAATACATAGAAACAGTAAATATTTGTGCATTTATTCTGTGTTCATTGCTATGTGTTTTATTTGTACAATTGTACTACTTTTCAAGAGGATACACCACACTGCTTAGTGTCAGAGTGTAAAGCCATGGAGTCTATTTCCAGAAAAACAAAAACTTCACTCTGTTCAAATTTACTAAATAAGTTACTGCCAGGAAATACTGAGACTTATGGAATTAGTTCTTATTGTGTATCAGGTGGACAAAAGGAAAAGATATCACAGGAGCAGGTGTAGTCAATATGTAAATTTTTGAGAAACATGAAAGCTGATTGATTCTGCATGAGCATTAATTTGAAAGATTAATTTAAAATGAATATTGTTCCAAAAACCCATGATAGGAGAGGCTGGGGTGAATTGTAGAAATGAGCAATTGGTTTTCTGTAATTATAAAATTATATAATTTATAATATGAACATTATCAAAATATTGCCCATGGATGAATTAAGTATGCTAGCAAACATATTTTTTTCTTGATGTAATAATCATAAGCAGGGAATTATCTAATTATAGTGAGTAAAATATCAGATTATTATATTGATGTAATTTTTACAATTAATTCAGTCAAGTGCATATACTAAATTAAGTACAGCTTTATGCATATGAAAATATTTACTCTATCGGCAGACATTTGTATATTAGAATGTTCCCTAAATGTGAGTGCAATAATTAGTTGTATAGGTTTTCTATTTATCGTGGAAGACTATGTGCTGAGATTATTTTGACTCATGTAAAGATACGTGAAAATTTTTGTTATAGCTTTAGATTGGAAAGGAAAGATTTATTCTGAGCTTTGAAGTTTGAGTTAAACATATAGATATCTGAACTGTTGTTAATTTTAAATTGATTTAAAGCATATACATTTTGAAAAATTATCATAAGCGTGAATTTATTATGAAAGATTTCACTTCTTCAAAGGAAAAGTAGACTTGTAAGAACAATAGAAAGATAAGAAATAGAAAATAATTATTAAATCAGCAGATAATATACATCCTGTGAGAAAGATTTTGCTGTAATCAGTGCAAAGAAAGTCATTTACACAGATCTGTGCTCGGACACACTGTCCCCTACGTCACTCTCAGGTTCGAAGGACATGATGGAAAACAGGAGAAATAAGTGAGAATGAACTGGGAAGAACAGTTCCTTGGCAAAGTAATGACTGACCAAGAATGAAAACTAAACAGAACAAGAAAAGTTTGTAGTCAGTTAACTACAGAAGATAGCTTTTCAGAGAAAGTTAATATGACGGATAGAAAGAAGCTGGATTCACATTTACTGAATATCTACTATTTAAGGGTTTTAATCTGTTTCTTAGTTACTCAGCAGACTGCAGATAAGGTGGATGTTTGTGGAAGAGAAGGCAGATGCCTGAAATTATAGTAATTTGCCTCCGTTAATTTAGTAAGAATCCAAGAGTGACAGATTGGAATCTAGGTTTCTGTGTTTCATGCTTCCTTTCCTATGCATGACATATAAACTAAGGCAGATTGAAAAAGTCTAGGCACTTAAAAAGTTCTGTGATACCTGAGTAATCTATCTTTTTTTGGTTAAGAATTGTACCTAAATTTTTCACCTGAATTTATTATAATTTCAGTAACTTTTGCTGTCACTGAGGATTGAACCCAGGTCTTCACACTACAGTTAGGGACTCTACAGCTGAGCTGAACTGCACAGTAACATTTTGGACAGGCCATTGGTTCAAATAGTTAGTTTATAGATTCTTTGGATTTCCCCTTTTCTTCTTAGCTTTACTCAAATAAAGTTTACAAATATAATTGTAATATAATAATTATACAATATAAATATTGTATAATATTTAAGTGTATAAAATAATTTATACTAACAAATTATTACCACAAATAAGCTTACTAAAATAACACATTTATCACATTACATATTTACTTGTTCTTTATTGTTATTGTTTCTGTACTGAGAACTATTAAGTTCTACTCTTTTGGCAAATTTCATGTGTGTAATATAATGATATTAAATGTAGCCCAACAAACTATAGAATAAATTTCAAGAAAATATTCTTTTGCATGGCTAAATTTTTCTGCCCATTAACCAACCTTTTTGGATTTGACATATAAATGAGATTATGCAATTTTTGCCTATGTCTGGCTTACTTTACTCAGCATAATGTCGTTCAGGTCACAGATGATAGGATTTTACCTCTTTTAAAGACTGAATAATACTCATCTTTGCGTGTGTGTGTGTGAGACACAAAACAGACATTATAAATGTACTTCATATTTCCTTTGTCAATTCTGTTATAAACATTCAAGTTGATTCCATACAGTATCTTGGTTAATGGACAATAACAACCATGGCTGTAGTAAACCTGAGAATGCAAATATATATTTGAGATTCTGATCTCTAATGAAAAATGAGCAAAGATTCTGGACAGATTTTCTTTTTGAAGTACCAGGGATTGAACTCAGGATCTTGCACTTGGAGGTAGGTGCAGTGTCAATAAGCTACATCCTTAGCCCTACACAGAGATTTCTTATAATAAGATGCTAATGACCAAAAAATACGTGAAAAAATGATCAACATTGTTAGACACCAGAAAAATGCCAATACAATGAGATATTACCTTCATATTTGTCAGAGTGACTATTAGCAAACAAACAAGATGACAAATATTGGCTTGTATGCTGTCGGTGAGACTCTAAACTGGGACAGTCTTTAAAGAAAACATTTATAAGAAAACTACAGTTTTCTCAAAAAATTAAAAATAGATGTATAAATGCTTCCACTTCTGGGCATATATTTCAAGGAAATTAGCTTTTTTTTTCTGATCCTCAGTAAGATGAGTATTCATATAAGGTGAATAATTAAGTAATAGTACTTGCATAATACATTTTAGGTCTTTGTATGTTTAATGTCTTTTTCAGAATTACACTCTGATGTGAAGAGATTCTTTGAGGATTAATCATTCTTCTATCTGTCCCAAGTCTATAGCTGTTAGTCTACTTTCTTCTTGACTTTAATGTTTGCTAGAAGGCTGCCTGGTTTCTGTTACTTATGATTATATTTTAGTTTTCTTATCTGTCTAAGTACTTATATTACACTTTCTCTGTTTCATTTGAATTTTAAAAAATGCCAGTGGATTTGTAAGTCTTTATGTTTTAATATTTCCCTTGGAATATGATTCCCCAGAAGTGATCAACTGTAGGCTTCTATTTCCATCCAAAAAGCTTTCTTCTTTTTATTAAAAAAATTTTTTTGAGACAGGGTCTCACTTTGTAGTTCAGGCTGGCCCTGAGCTCAGTCTCAAACTCACATCACAGCAATCCTCCTGCCTCTGCCTCCCAAGTTCTCGGATTACAGGTGTGAGCCACCACGCCTGGCACTGTGGTATGTGGTACTGAAAAAAAGGTATCAGAAAAACCACAGATAATTTTCAAAGTGGCAAGAATGGTACACTATAGAATCATGGACTAGTTAAGTTTAATTCCGAGTACCCTTTGCCAGTCTGATAAGAAGCGAGAAAAATATTACTGATGGAGAAACTCATTGCTGCAAAAGAAAATGATTATTAAACAGACAGTTTATATACATTTAAGAAAAAATAGCTTGATCACTTTATATTGCCCAACGACTTCATATTCAGTTCAAGCCAGAATGTTGGCCAGGACTATTTTAGTCAGCCCTTCCTCTTTGCACTCCCAAATTACCTACTTTAATGAACGACAATATACATATGGTTTTACTTACTTTGAGCTCTTATGACTGTATGTATTTCCTTGTGTCTGCTTTCCACCCCTCAATGTTACATTTGTGGGATTCTTCTGTATTTTTGTGTTGCAGAAGTTAATTCTATGCATGATATTCCAATGTATGAATCTATTGCGATTTATTTATTGATAAATATTTGAGTTTCTTCTAGTCTGAGGTTATTATGGACAATACTGACATAAATACACTTAGATGTATCATATATATATATATATATATATATATATATATATTGCAACTTTTGTTAACATTAACTGAGGTTAGCTATCTTCAACTTTAATAGGTAATGCCTGTCTTTCAAAATGATATTTACCTATCCTTCAGCAGTGTGTGAGGGTTCCAGTTCCTCCACATCCTCATAAACATTTGGTATCTTCAGTCTTTTGAATTTTAACTAGCCTGGTGAGTCCATAGTGTGACACTCATAGCTAATAAAGCTAGCAACTTTTCTTATTAGCACAGTTATTTAAATATGCTCTTTTCTTAGGGTGATTGAAACATTTTGATTATATGAAAGACTGGATTGACTAATATTTTCTTATAAAAGTTCTACATGACAGCTTTATGGCATACCAAATATCTCCTTTCATGGCATTAGTGTGGGGTGTCAGGTGGCTTTGCTTTGGGGTCTGCACAGAGGCTGGTGGAGCGCACTTCTGGGTGGGCCTGCCTGGGCTACAGGCCTGATTCAAGTCTGTGCCTGCTCTTGCGTGGTCCTTCTTGGCACTGTTCTGCAGCTCTGCTTCCCCACATCCCTCTGCCCTGATGTTTTAGGTTGGGAGTCCGCCAATCATAGACTGAAACCATGAGCAATTTGAACTTCTCTTTCTTCAAGTCACTGGAGTTTTTTTGTCTTGTGTCTGGAAAAAAGTGCTAGGAAAGCTGACTCACACACTTCTAAGTTTGTGTCTTGTCTTTTGGTTCAGTGGTATGTTTTCAATTGTAACTTAGTAAATTCTAATTCACTCATATTTTCATGGTTTGACCTTTTCATCCAATTAGTAAAATTCCTTTGAACATCTCGGTGTCATGAAAATACTCCTCTGTTCCATGCCTGCTGGATACCGTGAGATCTCTGATGCACTTGGACTTGATTTCTGTGTTTACTGTGAACAAAGAGGCTAACTGCATTTTTTCTCCACACGATGCACAGCAGAACCATTGTTATTTATAAACCTTCTCTCTTCCTGGTACATTTTAGTGCTACCTTTCTTATGAATTGAGTGCTGTATATCTGTATATCTGGTCTCTCTGTTCTATCCATTCTGTCTAATTATAGATAGTTTCACTGACACTAAATTATCTTAATTACTATAGATTTATAGTAACCCCAACAAAGTTACTTCATGATTTTTCTTTTTCAAATATCCTCTGGCTATTCTGGCCCTTTATGTTAACATATATTTTAGATTTCGGTAGTGAATTTGCATACAAAATTTGTCTGGATCATTGGCTGAGGTTGCATTGAGTATATAAATCAGTTTTGGAGAATCGATTCTTACATTTTCTACTGCATGCACATGTTAAAATGGCTTCATTCATTTAGTTCTTCAAATTATTTTTCAACTTATTTATATGTGCGTGTGGATGGGGTTTCTTTTGAGATAGGGTCTCACTCCGTATTCAGGTTGCCCTTTAACTCACTGTGTAACCTGGGCTGGCCTGAAACTCCTAGTGATCCTCCTGCCTCAGTTTCCACACCATGAAATTTCCACACCATGCAATTTTTTTTCAACTTTTTTCAGATCAATTGGAGATTCACAGAAGAATCTGTAATTCAAAAGTACAAGAGTTCCCATACACCTCTGCTCCACACAACATAACCTAACCTGGTATGGACAGCTGTCATCATAGCAGTGTATTTATTACAATTCACAAATGCATATGAAACATCAGTATCAAAGTCAACTAATCATACTGGGATTTATTTTAGTGTTGTACATTCTACAGGTGTTCGTAAACATTTACTCCATTATAGTCACTATAGTTTTTTCTATACAGAATAGTTGTATTCTTCTAAAAGTCTTTGGTGCCTATTTATCCCCCTCTCCTACCTCATCCCTGGAAATCATTGATTCTTCTGCTATCTCTTTTTTCATTTTTTCCATAATGTAATGTAGTTGGACTCATACAGGTATACTGTAGCAATTTTTGATGTGTTATTTCACCAAATAATATGCATTTATTTCCTCTATGTCTTCTCATGGCTTCAAATATATTTTCTTTTTAGTACTGAGTAAAATATTCTATTATCTAGATGAACAGATTTGTCCATTTGACTACCAATGAAAATGTTGGTTATTTCAAATTTCTGAGAATTACAAAAAGCTGCTGTAAATGTCTGTGTGCAGGTTTATGCATGGACATAAGCTTTTGGCTCCTGGGCGAATACCAGGAAACACAACTATGAATTGTAGGGTAAGAGTTTGTTTAGTTTTGTAAGAAACCACCAAACTGCCTTCTAAAGTGATGGAGCAACTTGCATCCCTACTAACTTTGCTGAGAGTTCCCTTTGCTCCACAACCTGATTGGCATTTGAACATACATGTAATGTGGGTATTGTAGTAGGTGTGCAGTGATATCTGAACATTTTAGGAACATTTTAGTTTGATAACATATAACATGACTCATCTCACAAGCTTATTTTCCATCTCTATGTCTTTTTTTGGCAAAGTGATTATTAATGTTCATTTTATAATTGGGTTCTTTGTATTCTTATTATTGAGTGGTGTAAGATCGTTGTATAATTTGTAGAGCCATCTTTTCTCAAACATTGGTTTCTTTTTTCTACTAGCCTGCGGCTTGTATTTTCATCCATTTGAGAACATGCTTTGTAGAGAAAAAAAAATTATTCCAATGAAGTCTGATTTATCAGTTATTTTTCATAGATTACGTGTTGCCAAAAATGTAATGGCAATAAACACAACTGATTTACAGTAATAATGACCACAGCAACATTTATGGGGAATATGATGGAAATGTTACCCATTTAAGTAATGAGTATTTGAGATTAAAGGCCAAAATTATGATTCCATTCCTAAGTACAGCAATAAACTATAGTGTCCCAGAGTACTGTATTTTTAATTCACTTATTTTGTTGAAAAATTTTTCAAATATATTAAGTAGATACCTACTAAAGATAAGGAAGGGCCTTTAGCTCACTGAGTACCATAACAGTAAGAGAGAAAACTTTCCTTAAATAAAGTTACTTTTAATATGGGCTACTATTATTTATACAATATAACTGTACTGGTAGACTAGTAAATATTTTTTCAGTAACAGGAGGTGGAGATACAGATGTGTTTCTGTTATGCTCTATAGGAGGGAGAGATTACTTCTAGCTGTGTGAGTCAGAGGAGGCTTCATCAAGGAGGCAGCATTTTATCTAGTATCAAAAATCGTTGAAAATGGGCACAAACAATGTAAGGCAGGACTTTGATGGTAGAATGAGATCTGCTTTACAGTTGAAAGATGTCCTGCTCAAGTCATGGTTCTGCTGCCTCGCTGAGGGTCATTATTTGATTTGTAAGTTTCTATTATCTAATTCTATCCTATCACATTCACATCCAACAGCAATGTGAATCTTTCTAGGAATGAACCCATAAACTGATATGATATTGTGTTATAAGACATTGTGTGTATTGAAGGTAGAGGGAGAACCTGGAACACCACTTCTTAACCAAGTTTGATCCAGATCTTGCTTTAGAAAATCTAGAAACAATAATACCTTCTTTCTCAAAAGCCATAAGACATCTCCTGGGGTTAAAAATTGCCAGAGAGCAGTCTTAATCTTTGAAATGCATCAACCCAATTAAAACAGTCAGAAGTATTAAATTCTTATAATGAATAATTCTTTCCTTTATTTCTACACTTTCCTTTATTTCTCCTGAGATAATTATTTTTTTGCTCTATTAATCCTTTTGGCTATATGTAAAAATAAGTAATATCTTAAAAAAGGTTTGCTGTCTTTCCTTTCTATAAAATTATTTAAATTTCAGAGATTTTCAGACATTTCCAGTTCTCTGGGTTTCACTATCTAGACTTTTTACTTCCTGTGTGTGGAATGTTTAATCTCCCTTATGGAATCTTTGCCACCATTGCAGAACACCTATAAGTAATGATACCTTATTGGTAGGTTAGCTTGATGAAACAGGAGGACAGCAATAGAACAATATTTAAAATTAAGGAGCCTAGTATTTATACTCCTTTATAAATTTGAATTTAGGATCGCATAAGAATACATTTTCTCTGTTTAACCAGGAAGAAGAGAGAAAGTAAAACTCAGTGCTTTCCATGCATGAAATTGGCTTTGGTAATTGGTTCTGGCAGTCCTGAGGTGCTAAACTACAGCGCCTCACGGATGTGAGGCTGCGCTGGGGGGGGGGGAGGGTAGCAATTAGTCAGTCACGTGAACTTTTCCGACACAGCTTAGCACTTATTATAGTTTCTCTCTCTACTCTGACCTGAGCCAGTGAACTTTAAACTGCACCTATTAATGCCCATCTCTTTAACACTCCTCCTGCACATTTAAAAATACAAAATAAATAAATAAATAGATTCTAGATGAAAGACAACAACCCATCCATGGAAAATGGGCAATTTTTACTTCATGAAACATGAAATAGTCATTATGAAGGAAATAAATATCTTTGTTAAGCAGGCTATATGTGATCAAGGTGAGTTAAACCTAATTTCTGATAAACTTTGTTAGATATAATTTTTATTTATTTATGTATTTATTTATTTTCTAGTTTTTTTGAGACAGGATCTCACTTTGTAGTTCAGGCTGGCCCTGAGCTCAGCCACCAACTCACATCACAGCAATCCTCCTGCCTCTGCCTCCTGAGTGCTGGAATTACAGGCATGAGCCACCACGCCCCGCACTGTGGTATGTGGTACTAGTTGCTGTTGGGTGTAAGTCTCCACACCCAGTATGGTATGTGGTTACCAGGGATCGAAACCGGGTCCTCGTGTTAGCAAAACAGGTGCTGGAACCACTGAGCTAAATCCCCGGCCCTATTCTTAAACCAAATTCTTTTGAGGTACCAGACAAGGACTTACAGAAATTTTGAAAACCTGAGAAGCAAGGGAAGAATGATTCTTCTAATGTAAATTACTTTTTATTCTAATTTTTTCATAAGGCATCCTGGTTTGAAATAGGTTGATTTTTTAAAACAATTTTTTAATCTTTATTGGTACATTACATAAACACATCATGATTGCATCATGATTTGTACTAGTATAAGACACAACATAATTCTCATTTTTTCCCATAGCTCTACCATCCTACGACCACCCCATACACATAAAATTTGTTTCCTTACTTTTTTGTTACAATCTCAACATTTTTGCCCCTCCTTCCTATTTTACATGGAGCATTTTCTATTTCACAATGTATAACATACAATTCTAGGACTCATTTACATCTTTATTTTCCCATACCGAGAATAAATGCGATATGTACCTATCTGTGACCTATTTATTTCACTTATGAGGATATCCTCAAGGTATGTCCATTTAAGTAGAAATGATTCAAACTTATCACTTCTTATGGCAGAGTAATATCCATTCTGTAGAAGAACCACAGCTTTTTTATCCAGTCTCCAGTTGATGGACATTTGGGTTGTTTCCAAGATGCAGCAGTCACAAATTGGGCTGCTATAAACATGGGTGCACATATGTCACTGTAATGTGAGTCTTTTAATTCTTGTGTGTATATACCTAGCAGGGTAATGACCGGGTCAAATGGGACCTCCAATCCTAGCTTTCTGAGGAATCTTCAAACTGATCTCCACAGGGGTTGTACGAATCTACAGTCCCACCAAGAGTGGAGAAGGGTTCCTTCTTCTCCGCAGCCTCACCAACATTTGCCGTTGGCTGATTCTGAAATGGCAGCCAATCTATGTAGAGTGAGATGAAATGTCAATGTTGTCTTCATCTGCATCTCTCGAATGACTAATGATGCTGAGCATTTCTTCATATGCTTCTTAGCTGCTCTTACTTCTTCCTCTGAAAAATATCTGTTCATTTCAGATGCCCATTTTTGAATTGGGTCTTTAAATTTGGGTGGGCTGATTTTTTTGAGCTCTTTATATATTCTAGATAGTAGCCCTTTGTCTGATGAACAGCTGGTAAAGATTTTTTCCCACATTGTTGGTTGCCTTTTTGCACTGTTGGTGGTTTCCTTTGCTGTGCAGAAGCTTTTTAAAAGAATGAGGTCCCATTTGTTGATTTCCTGTGCCAATTCCTGTGCTATACAAGTTTTGTTCATTAAAGTCTATCCCTAAGCCAGTGTCTTCAAGAGTTTTACCTAACCTGCAGTAGGTTTCAGAAGGTTTAGAAGGTTTAGTAGGTTTGCAGAAGGTTTAGAGTGTCTGTTTTAATATTTAGGAATCTTATCCACCTTGATTTTAGCTTGGTACACAGTGAAAGAGTTAGATCTAGTTTTAGCCTTTGGCAAGTTAAATCCTAGTTTTTCCAGCACCATTTGATAAAGAGGCTATCTTTCCTCCATTGAGGATTTTGGCTCCTTTGCCAAAGATGAGGTGGCTCAGTGTATCTGGAGTAGTTTCTGGATTTTCTAGTCTACTCCATTGATCCTCAGGTCTGTTACTTTGCCAGTACCACACAGTTTTTATCACAATGGCTTTATAGTATAGTTCCAGGTTTTAAGTGGTAATACCCCTCACATGTCCCTGTTGTTTAGAATTGTTTTGGCTATTGTAAGTCATTTGTGGTTCTAGATGAAAGTTTGAATTGTTTTTCTCCAGATCTGTGAAATATGCTGTTGGGATTTCAATCAGGTTTGCTTTGAATGTGTAGAGTAGTTTTGGGAGTATAGCCATTTTGACAATATTGGTTCTTCCTACCCAGGAGCAAGGTATGTCTTTCTATTTTTTGATATCATCTTCTATCTCTTTTTCAGAGTGGTATAGTTTTCAGAGTAGAGGTCTTTCACCTCCTTTGTTAGATTGATCCCTAGATATTTTTTGGGGGGTTGCTATTGTGAAAGGGACTGACTCTCCAATTTCTATCTCAGTGGGTCTACTGTTTGCATACATGAAGGCTATTCATTTTTGAATGTTGACCTTGTAACCAGCTATGCGGCTAAAACTGGAGATTAGGTCCAGCAATTTTTAAATTGAGTTTCATGTCATCAGCAAATAATGATAATTTAACTTCTTCTTTCCCAATCTTGATTACTTTTATTTTTTTCTCCTGCCTAATGCTATGGCTAATATTTCCAGAACTATATTGAACTGAAGTGTTGAGAGAGGACATCCTTGTCTGGTTCCTGATCTTAGTGTGAAAGGTTTCAATTTTTGACCATTTAGTATGATACTGGCTGAAGGTTTCACAAAAATAGCTTTTATTAGTTTGAGACCATCTATTCTGATCGTCAGTAGGATTTTGAACATAAATGGGTGTTGTATTTCATCAAATGCATTTTCTGCATCAATTGAGATGACCGTATGATTTTTGTCCTTAAGGCTATTTATATAGTGTATAACGTTTATTGATTTATGTATGTTGAACTATCCTTGCATCCCTGGGATGAATCCTACTTAGTCAGGGGGTATAATCTTTTTAATAATTGTCTGTATTCTGTTTGGCAGGATCTTACTGAGGATTTTGGCATCAATATTCTTTAGAGATATTGGCCTGTAGATCTTTTTGGTTGGGTTTTTCTCTGCTTTTGGAATCAGAAAAATGGTTACTTCCAGGAATGATTTTGGGAGTACTGCTTCCTTTTCAATTTCATTGAAGAGTTTCAGAAGTAGAGGCACTAACTCTTCTTTAAAAGTTTTATTGAATTCAGCAGCAAAACCATCAGGTCCAGGGCTTTTCTTTGTTGGCAAGTTTTTAATTATGTTTTCAATTTCACAGATTGTTATTGGGGCATTTAACATGTCTAAATCTTCTTTATTCAGCTTTGGGAGTTCGTATGTGTCTAGAAATCTATCCAATTCTTCTACACTTTCCATTTTATTAAAGTATAAATTTTCAAAGTAGGTGTTTATTATCCTCTGGACTTCCTCTGGGTCAGTCATAATTTCTCCATTCTCATTCCTAATAGCATAGATTTGAGCCTTTTCCTTTCTTTGTTTAATGAGGTTGGCTAAGGGTCTATCAATTTTGTTTATCCTCTCAAAAAAACAACTGTTCAATTCATTGATTTTTTGAACCATTCTCTTGGTTTCTATTGCATTAATTTCTGCCGTGATCCTTATAATTTCTTACCTAGTGTGATCTTTTGGTTTGTTTTTCTCCTCTCTTTCTAGAAAGTCACTTGAGGTTCAGCATTACATTGCTTACTTGAGCTTGCTCCATTTTCTGCATGCAGGCTTTTAATGCTATGAATTTTCCTCATAGAATTGCTTTCATTGTGTCCCATAAATTTCTATATGTTGTACTGGGGTTATCATTCAGTTGTAAGAACTGCTCAATTTCTTCTCTAATTTCTTCTGTGACCCATTGGTTGGTGAGCAGAATTTTGTTCAGTTTCCATGTGTTTGAGAAGATCCTGGGCTTTCCTTTGCTATTCAGCTCCAATTTCAGCGCACTATGGTCCGACACTATACAAGGGACAACTTCAATCCCTTTATATTTGCTTAAAGCTGTTCTATGAATCAGCACATGGTCTATTTTGGAGAATGATCCATGAGCAGCTGAGAAGAATGTAAACTGTGACTTTGTGGGGTGAAATACTCTGTAGGCATCTATTAAGTCCATTTGCTGAAGATTCTGGTTGAGCTCAAGGATTTCCTTAGTGACTTTTTGTCCAGTCGATCTGTCTCTTTGTGACAGTGGGGTACTGAGGTCCCCTAATATTACTGTATTGGAGTTTATCTGTTTTTTCAAGTCTGTTAGTGTTTGTTTTATATAGTTGGGTGTATTAGAATTTGGAGCATAGAGATTTATGATTGTGATTTCTGTCTCTTGGATGTTTCCCTAAACTAAAAGATAGTGTCCATCTTTATCTCTCTTTATCTCTCTCAGTTTTGGCTTGAAGTCTGTTCTGTCTGCAAATAAAATCGCCACTCCTGCTTTCTTGCTGTATCCTGTTGCATGGAGTATTGTTTTCCATCCCTTTACTTTCAGTCCATGGGTTTCTTTCTGAATTAGGTGGATTTCTTGTATGCAGGAGATTGTAGGATCTTGCTTTTTGATCCACTCTGCCAGTCTATATCTCTTAATTGGCGCATTGAGTCCATTGACATTAATGATTGTGACTGATATGGGTAAATTGAGTGCTGCCATGTTTTCCTGTTCTTGGCTGTGTTGTTCTACTTTTGTCCTTTCTCCATCAGTTTCTTGTTTTGTCCCATATGTTGACTCAGTTAGGTCTCATGGATTTGTAACTTTCCCTATTTTTCTCCAACATATTCTTTAAAATGTTTTGGAGCACAGGTTTCATATTTGTGAAGTTTTTCAGGTGTTCTTTGTCATGAAAGTATTTTATTTCCCCATCCATTTTGAAGGATAGTTTTGCAGGATACATTAGTCTGGGTTGGAAGTTGTTTTCCTTTAGGGCTTGAAAGCCCTTCTTGCATTGAGTGTTTGAGTTGAGAAGTCTTCTGTGATCCTGACGGGCTTCCCTTGAAATGTAACTGTTTTCTTTTCTCAGGATGTTTTCTGTATTTCATTATTTTTTTAATATCTGGGTCTTTTATGATGATATGCCTAGGTGTAGATTTTTTTCATGTCACGGGCATGTGGCATTCTGTATGCTTCATATATTTGTATGTCCAATTCTTTATCTTTTTCTGTGAAGTTTTCTGCCATTATCTGTGTGAATAGCTTTTTGATGTCTTTAGCATTGTCTCCTGCTTCCTCAATCAATCTTCTGTTATTCTTCTTTGAATCATCTAGGAGCTGTTTGATTGACTTTTCATTATCACTTGCTTTTTTCCATAGATTATGCCTTTCCAGTTCATTGGCTGAGATCCTGTCTTCTAGGTCTGAAATTCGGTCTTATGCCAAATTCATTCTATTGCACAAACTTTCATTTTCTTTCTTGATTTCCTGGACTTCTTCTTGTAGGTGTTTAAAAGGTTCCATTGGTTTTGCTATCTTGCATTCTATCAACTCAATGATTTCCTCTTTAGCTTTATTAATCATCATGTTGACAGTGTCCAATATCTCTGCTTTCATCTCAGAGATTAGTTCTGATTTCCATTTTACTAGATCTGCTTTGGTTACCATTTCTGAGGACCCTGGACACAGGGCTTCAAACTTCTCTATTTCCCTTCCCCCGTGTTACCTTGAGGTGAGGTTCTTTGTATCTAGATTTTGAGTGTTTTCTCATCTGTGACCTGCCCTGTTTTCTGGGGCTGTTTGTTGTAAGTCACTTTCCTCCTAATATTTAGGAACCTTAAAATATCAGTGTCACTTGGGTTGTTCTTTACCATCTGTATTGGGACCTAAAGAAAAATCCCTAGTTCTGGCACACTATATGACACATTCAATCAATACAGTCAGAACACCTTCTCCCATCTGCTTTAGAAGCAGGAAGGCTCTGGCTCCTGAACTGTTACAGTGATGGTGCCTAAGGTTCCAGTGGGTCTTCCTGCTCACCAGTACAGTCTGTGGGCTCACTTGTGCAGTAGGCCTGGAGGCCAGTAGGCTGTAGGCCCTGTGCCACTGAAGTGGTAGGGGTCATGTTTCAACAGGCACATCTACTCACCAATACAAGGTGACTGAATGTGCTTCTGTAGTTACTGTGGAGAAAGTCAGACTGACTTACTAGCCTCAGTCCCTGGGTTCTCTTCCTGCATGGGCCTGGAAGCCAGTAAGCTCCAAATCTGGTGCAGATTTGGTGATGCAGATTTGGTGGCCCAGTTGCCATTTCCTGAGCCACCCGGCGCTAAACTCTATCCCTGGGTGCTCCTCCGGTGTGGGCCTGGAGGCAAGTATGCTCCAACCTTGGTGCAGGTTCGGTGGCACAGTTGCTGTTTCCCAAGCTGCCCACTGCTAAACTCAGTCCCTGGGTGCTCTTCCGGAATTGGCCTGGAGGCTAGTAAGCTCTAACCCCAGCTCAGTTTCGGTGATGTAGATTCGGTGGCACAATCTCCATTTGTCGAGCCCCCCCCCCCCCGCTAACCGCAGTCCCTGAGCACTCTTCTGGGGTGGGCCTGGAGGCCAGCAAGCTCCAACTCTGGCACAGATTCACTGATGCAGATTCAGTGGCGCAGTCTCCATTTTCCATGTTGCCCGCTGCTAAACTCAGTCCCTGGGCGCTTTTCCGGCATCAGCCTGGAGGCTAGTATGCTCCAACCCTGTCGCAGATTTGGTGGCACAGTTGCCATTTCCTGAGCTGCCCGCTGCTAACCTCAGTCCCTGGGTGCTTTTCCGATGTTTGCCTTGAGACCACCATGCTCCAACCCCGTCGCATATTCGGGGACGCATTCACCATTTCCTGAGCCACCCTCTGCTAAACTCAGTACCTGGGCGCTCCACATGTTGAGTTTTAAAGACTAATTACTACAGAAAATATTTAAATTTATTTTATTTTAAGATTATACGCTAGTGGATCTGGAGTAATCTAAATTGTTCCAACTTCCACTGCTGTGGTTTAATTTGGAAATTATTAAATAAGAATTGTTAAAAATTAAGGCTCTGGATTTTACATTTTAGTATTATCTTTAGGTTATTTAAAAACTAAAATTTTCTAAAGAGCATTGATTTAAATGGATTATTCTTCCTTAGGGAAATTTTTTTCTACTGGGATTATTTCACACAGGATAGTGCGATCTTAGATGGTCTACGTTTCCAGATTGCTTTTATATAATGAGAAAATGGAGAAATTCTGTCAAACTTCTTTGCAAAGAAAAAATAGATGCATATGTTTGAATTATGTGTTCTTTCTTTCTGAAATCTGTGGCCATGACAATGATTTATAACAATGGGAAGACTAAGAGGACTTAGCAGGGTTTGAATAAGGCTCAGTGTTGTGGAGAAGCCGCAGGGAACACGAAGGCACCAATAGAATGGGACAGAAACCATGGAGATTTTGATCATCAATCAGGAACAGAGAGTGACAACTCAGAAGACAGATCTTTGAGGTAAAGGTAACTAAGTTTTCTACACCGGAAGGAAGGAGAGGGGGAAAAGAAATATGTACTACTTAAAATTAGGACCTATGGTACAAATGTCTTACAGGTAAACAGAATTAGAACAAAATAAAGTTAATTTCAGAAAAAATAACTGTGACTACAGCACGTAATGGTGTTTTTCCTGTAAGGAAGGTTAATATAGGTATCACAGGATTTAGAACCAAAGAACAACAACAACAACAAAAAAAAAAAACAAAGACAAAAAAAAATAAACCAAACCCCAAATATGTGTCATGTAACAGAATGTGTGATGCTTCAATTTATCAAAACTCAGAAACTGTCAAATTCCATCACAAAACCTGGTGTCAGACGTGACTGAGGTGGAAGAAAAAAAATTAGTGGAGAGGAAGGAGTGAGGAGAAAAAATACATAATGTAGGTCTACTATTAAGAATGAATGAAACTTCTCTCCCCTAGATTAAAACCTACATGAAAATGTCAATTGTTAAAACAATAAATACTGAAATAGATTTATTCTATACAAAGTGAATTCTGTGAATTAGTCAGATAAAAGTTTAAAAGAGAATTGAAGTGTAACCAGTTTTTAGTTTCTACTTAAAAAGAGTAGGACATTATAAAATCAGTACAAATGAAACATTAGATGGATGCTAAAAAGAATTAGAACATTTTAAAAATTAGAACTCACTAAAATATTCATTTAGTAAAGCTCATAGAAAAAAGCAAACTCCAAAATGACCATGATAAAATTAAACTGAAAAATGATCCTGTGAAAAACATCTAGAATGGAAGAGAAAAACATAAAATAAAAGTTCTAAAAATACTGTCCAGTGTGCCATATTAGATTACAGTCCATCCTAATGCCCTCAAAACTTCATAACCTCTGTAAAGATTCTTGTCTCTCAACATGGTCATATGTGAGGTACTTAGAGTCAGAAGCTCCACATGTAATTAGGAGAATGCAATTTAGCTCCTAACGAGTTGGGAAATTAGATCTTGTGTATGCTTCATGTAATGTCCTGAAAAGTGGCAATTGTTAGCATGTTTGCCCTAAAAATGGTAAATGCTCAATGCTACGCCCTGCTTTGGTATGGTGAATATCAGCATTTCTCTTAGTGGGGTGAATTATTCTTTTGTTTAGCCCAGGTTGGAGTTGCCTTTTTCTAACAAACATTAATCACTAGGAACAATGCGCTATCACATTTTGTTAAACACAGATGGCATTTCTTAAGAAAAAGATAAAACAAGCAGAAGATGTTCACAAATAAGTCTTTTTGTTTCTGGTGCATCTAGTCTCCCTGTGAATTCTAAACATGCCTAATAGTTTATCACATATTGGTTAGGCACTGAAATCTAATTTCTGTCTATAGTTTATTTCTAACAACATTTTGTTTATCTTCCCTCACTTTTCTTTTATCTAAGTGTTCTATTTAAATAAGAATGTCTTGGCTTATCAACATTACAAAGTGGATCACCTTCTGTCACTAGCCTTCATGCAATTTCATTTACCTTTGAATCTGTTTATTTATATTGTCATCCCAATATACTTTTGTTGGGGATTCCCTATTAACCTTAAACATTTGTTCAACACCTGAAGATTTTTAACTCTTAGGTTTCACTCTTTCAATCTTTTCCCTTTTTATGAATATAAATCTCTGAACCTTCACATAATAATGTTCAATGGATTATTTATGTGGAAATTTTTTCCAATCAGAGAAAAAGATACAATGAAATTCAATGAATTTTGTTGGTGAAGAGCCATTATTTGTTCTGTACCATCAGACAGTGCAAAGAGACTTGCAAAGACCACTTCTTTGGTTTCCCCAATTTCATTGCAAGTGTCTTGGAGAAGCGGGGGAGGTGGCTTTTTTTTTTTTTTTTTTGAGACAGGGTCTCACTTTGTAGTTCAGGCTGGCCCTGAGCTCAGCCTGAAACTCACATCACAGCAATCCTCCTTCCTCTGCCCCCCGAGTGCTGGGATTGTAGGTGAGAGCCACCATGCCTGGCACTGTGGTATGTGGTACTGATTGCTTCTGGGTGTGAGTCTCCACTCCCAGTGTGTATGTGGTGACCGGGGATTGAACCCGGGTCCATGCACTTGCAAGACAGGTGCAGAAACACTGAGCTAAATCCCCGTTGGGGGAGAGGGGGCATTTTTAAAGGAGGTAGTTGAGATGGATTATTAGGCAAGTACTCTACCTGATAGTATTAAGATGACTACTTCTCTAATTCAAGGCAAATTCCTGTAGAGTGCACACAAGTACTGTAACATTCTCTTTGTCTCCTCATTTTTCGTCTTTGTTGCTTTTTCTCTCCTTTCTATTGCTTCTTTTTCTCATTTTAAAAAATATCTTTCAGATCACTTCTTTTTTATAAATAGATCTTCTTCTTTCTCCCTTTCTCATTCTTTTGCAGTCTGTTCCCTTATACACTTACTTTTCTCTGAACACTCACACTCTTCATATTTAAGATATTTCCACATAATTAATAACGGTTTAGGCCTAAAATCCTAGAAAAGAATGGATTATGCCATCCCTGGTAATACAAATTCACATATAACACAAACCTTTGGCACCTGCCTTCCATCTGGCCTCTACCTCCTTTAGTAAAGAAGTAGAGTATTTTTTTCTCATCACAGGAGGGGTATTTACAGTGTTTGTAAACCAAGAGAGGAAGCCTCTGGCAGCACCTCCAGGTTTAACTTTACAATTATTACAAAATGGAGTATTACTTACAACAAAGAAGGGTAACTTAGAGGCATCCATACTTAAATGCCTGTATCTTGAAGGTGTCCTCAGAAGTGAAATAAATAAGAAACAGATGTATAAATTCCATATCATTTCTCTAGTATGAGAGAATGAAGGTGTAAATGAGGCCCAGAATGTGTGATAGATATTGAAATAGGAAGAAAATGCTCCAAGTGAGATGGGAAAGAGGTTGGGGAAAGGAAAGAAAAAATTTGATGGAAAAAAATGGAAACAAAGTTTATGGATATACAGTGATGAAAAAGTTGTAGCAAGAATAGGGGAATGGGGAAAAAAGCAAGAATGAATATACATCATGTACAGTTACAAATTCTCAATGTTGATTGTGGTCATAATGTATATGTAACATGTACCAACAAACGTAGTGAAGGAAAAAGTTATTTACATTTTTGATGTATGTACTTACACATTTTTGATGGTACACTTCATGTGAAGTTGGTGAGCTTTTACATTTTAATACAGCTCTAAACTAACCATCTCCCACATGAAATATAGAACATTTGTAGCACTGAATAAAGCTCTTTTGGATATTTTCCCAATCAATAACATCTTTGCTTCTTGGCAGATAACTACTATTTTGATGTCTACCATTATCAGTTAATTTCACCATCCAAGAACTTTCTATAAATAGAATCATGAATTATGATCTCTTTTGTAACTATCCTGTTGAGCAGGAAGGCAGTTTTATTATTATTACTATATTTCATTTTTACACATCATATGTACATTTTCATTATTGTTATTTTGTTTGTTTATATATTTTGGTGTGCAAATGCACAAATGATTTTTCTGGTATATACATAGAAATGGAATTGCTGGGACATAAAGTAAAATACGATTAGCTTTAAGAAAGAAAGTATTTTTCTAAAGTAGTTTTACCGTTTTTACTCTACCTCAGAACATGAGAATTACAGATGCTTTATATTTTACCAAAACTCATTATAATAAATTATTTTTAATTTTAGCTTTTGTGGTTCTGTTTAAGAAGGATCTTATTTTAACTACAATGTCCTTTATGACTAATTATGTGCCTTTGATTAAATTTGTATCATATGAAATGCTTATTATATGCAAATATCATATTTTGCAGGTACTATTTTAATCATTATTCACTTGAAAAAATGGAATGTCTTTTTTTTCTTAATGATTTGTAGGCATTCTTTATATCTTTGAGGTGTTATCTCTTTTATCAATTTTTTCCTTCTTACTCTTAATTATATCTTTTATGTTAGTTATGTTATGCTATTATGTTAATTACATTTGAGTAGACAGAATGTCTTTACTAGAACTCAATTTCTCAATCATTTTTTAATGGTTAGTGCTTCCTGTATTCTGTTTAAAAGTATGTTTCTCTGCCCAAGGTCATGAAGACATTTTTCTGTTTTCTTGTAGAAGATTTATTGTTTAACATTTAGGTCTATGATCCATATCAAATTAATTTTTTGTGTATGGTATGAAGTAGCCATGGTTCATACTTTCCAATTTATATTTTCTATTTTACCAACACAATTTATTGGAAGGGCCACCCTTTGTGTATTGGAAGGCTGTGCTAACTTTTAAATAAATCAAATAACTATCCATAGTGAACCTATTTCTGGACCTTCCTTTGTTTAGTTGGTGTAGTTGTACATCTTTTTGTAAATATCTTAAATGTAATCCTTAAA
>PVIR01017621.1:0-25038 GCA_004026965.1 Petromus typicus | reverse complement strand
CTGGAATAGGTCTAAAAAACTATTGCAAACTTGCTGGCTGTCACTAAAGCACTTTGACAGAATACATACATTGCAGATAGAAATGATTATTTTGAGAAAAATGCTTTAACAGGATAATGTCATAATGGTAAACAAATTTAGTACTTTAATCTCATGGGAAAGTGGCTATTGGCTTAGAAAGAGTTACTCACGTGTGAAATCTAAATTCAGAGTTGTTTACTTGAATCGATATGACCTTCCTGGAAGGATTAATCCTCTTGGGCTTTTGTTCTAATCTTATTGTAGTGGCAGATTTTTCTCTTAACACCTCGTGGAGTCATTTGAGTTCTGACCCAGAAATTGCAAAGGAACGGCAATACTAGTTAACTGCACACCAGATCATCCATGGGGCCAGTGCAGCCAGTGTCTAAACCACTGGGTAAACTGAAGTTACCCAGAGAAAAAGAAAATTGGCTTTTATTGTCATAAGCTACTTAAACAATGATTTCATAATATTTCCCTGAAAAAAATTTTTTTGTGTGTGTGGTCCTGGGGATTGAACTCCGGCCTTGTGCTTCCAGTGCAGGCATGGTACCGCTTGAGCTAAATCCTCAGCCCCCAAATTTTAATTTTACATATTGCTATATGTGTACAGAAAAATGTAACACTCCCATAAAGTCTAGAGACATAATACTGGTGAACTACCACCCAATATAAGGATGGGGCATTATCAGTGTCTTTGTCACTCCCTGAGATTCCTTCTCTAACCCACGCTCATTGATAAAACAGTTATCTCCATAGCTAATGTTAATACTCACTATATTTCAAATTAATTTCCTCTGGCTTTGTTCTCTGCAGATAAGTAGTTATGAATCATTTATGCTTTTTCTCACAAGTAGGTGAGTTTACTGCTTGCAGCTGACAGATCCATTTGGAATCAGTTTTCTCACACCCTAATTGTGTAACTGTAGGTATGTCATTCGACTCTGCTGATCTGCGTTGTCCTAATTTGTAATAATTTCTAATTTCCAGGGTTACTGTAATACTTAAGTGAGCTAATATATGTAAAATGTTCACTCTATTTTTACAGAAAATTAATAGTTCTGATCTTAGAAGCTGTTCACCAAGTATGAAGGAAAGAAAATTTTCTTTGCTAATATTTGCTTCAAAAATGTCTAAACATAATTTGACATAAAAATTTGCCTTTTTTTTCCCCCTGGTTGTTCTCACTGAAAAACAAGGTAAGTAATTTCCTTAAGAGAGATCACAAGGGCATTAGAAGGAAGTCTTCAGCATCTTCTATATTCTCACGACACAAGCTCAAATGCTCACATCTCAGATCAGTACCGGGCCACTCGTATTTTCTCTCCCTCCCAGGAATTCCTACATGCTTCTTTGCTAAAGATGTTGACAAGAGGGGCCGGGGAGTTAGCTCAGTGGTTCCGGCGCCTGTCTTGCAAGCGCAAGGGCCCGGGTTCGATTCCCCGGTAACCACATAACAACACTGGGTGTGGTGACCCACACCCAGCAGCAACCAGTACCACATACCACAGTGCCAGGCGTGGTGGCTCATGCCTGTAATCCCAGCACTCGGGAGGCAGAGGCAGGAGGATTGTGATGTGAGTTGGAGGCTGAGCTCAGGGCCAGCCTGAACCACAAAGCAAGACCCTGTCTCAAAAAACCTTAAAAAAAAAAAAAGATGTTGACAAGACTGTACTGTCAGGAAAAAACCCCCAAAAGTAGCGCTTAATCCCCAAGAACGATTGTAATGATACATACCCGTGGGAGAAGGGTGTCTCTGTGTCCTGGATCCTGGAGTCGAACAACATATGGTCTGACAAATTTTAAGCTCCAAGTATCTATTTTTAGACATGGTGGTTCCTGACCCCTGTCTTTTAATAAAAAAGAAAGTATTTGTTTTACATGTCAGTAGCACTCCAGCTAGAGAGCAAGTGTCTGTGTCAGTTTAGAAAGTTCAGTGAGATGAATAATTTAGCCTGGAGGAGTAATATATCTAGGGAAGAAATTTAAGTAGGGATTTAGATAGTGCAGGCAACTAATTAAATGACCTTAGGATACCTGTTTCACAATGGTTCATTTAAATATGTACTAAAACTATGTCCTGATCACAAATCATGATTATTGTATTCTTTTTTTTTTTTTTTAAGGATTTTTGAGACAGGGTCTCGCTTTGTGGTTCAGGCTGGCCCTGAGCTCAGCCTCCAACTCACATCACAGCAATCCTCCTGCCTCTGCCTCCCGAGTGCTGGGACTACAGGCGTGAGCCACCATGCCCCGCACTGTGGTTTGTGGTACTGGTTGCTGCTGGGGTGGGTCTCCACGCCCAGTATTGTTATGTGGTTACGGGGGATCGAACCTGGGTCCTTGTGCTTGCAAGACAGGCGCCAAAACCACTGAGCTAAATCCTTGGCCCAATTGTTGCGTTCTCAAGGGCGCCACGGAGCATAGACTTTCTAGCAAAATGACACAGTTGTACGCTATGTGTACTTTGGAACATTTGAAAGTAATCCTCCCCCTGCTTCTCCACCTCTCAGTCATGCTCACAGAGGTTTAGGTTTATACTTAATGTCACCTGTTAGGTGCCTGTTGGGTTTACATTTAATGTCACCAAAATGGAGTGTACTTTGGCAGGCCTATCTTTAGGCAAATGTCTGAATTTTAAACATACTATTCTGTGACCAGCTCTGGGCACTGTAATAGGGGTTACCGCCTGAGATTGTCATGGTAACTCAGTGTCTCCTCAGGAAGCTCACCTTGGCATTGAAAGAATCTACGGGGCAGATTCTCCTCAGCCAAACAGACGAATGTGTCCCCGCATCTCACTGGCAGCTGGGGGTCATCCAGATTTCTTTTCTGGTTTTTGAGACAGTCTTTCTATGGTTCAGGCTGGCCTTGAACTGTCTAGGTTCACCTCAAACTTGTGAGTGTCCTCCTGCCTTGGCCCTCCATCTGCTTGGACTGGAGGCGTGCACCAGTCACTAATCTTATTCACAAACACACATATCGTTGAAGTCTGCCATCACGTTCGCGGTTCTCTCTGAGCAAGACTGAGCTGTCCTCTCTGACATGGAAAGGTGGATTCTTTAGATCAGGTACTGGTTAGTACAGTGGTGGATTTATTCATGGAGTTGTCAATTTATAGACATGTTGGGTTCCAAATCTCTGGCTAGTACTCAGAATGAAAGCAGTGTTGTAGAGGTTGCAAATGTTCTAAGAATAACACAAATCCATATGTTCTGAGGAAAATAGAATACATTTTTTGCGAAACATATCACAACAGAAAACAACAAATGGATTGAAAATAATGCTTACATTGTTATAGAGTGAAAGCTGGTCTCTGAAGAAAAAGTGAAATAAAGAGAATATGGACTTTTACGGTAATTTGGAAGAGTATTAGTACTTTGTGGACTATTTTTAAGTGTGCTCCTTTGATTTAAACATACCACTGACACTAGCTTGATACTTAAGCACAATTACACTCATGGGATGCAAAAGGTTTGTAAAAATGGCTCAAAGGAGAGGTGATTCTGAAATTGACTGGGTACAAATTAAGGGAGAAATTACAGGATTAAGGATGAGGCACCTCGGAGAGGGTGAAGGTACACTAACAAGTGCGGATGTGGTGACATAGAGAAGCGTCCGACAGCTTAAGGCCGGGCATGACCGGGAGGTATTGCGGTAGAGCATTTCCTACTGTGTCGTCACTGAGTGGCGTTGTTTATACAGAACAACCTCGTTCAGATGGTTTGCACAGGGATCGGGGAGCAGAGAGAGTCGAGAAGGCCCCAGACACCGCCCTTGTGCCTGCTGAGCAATGGTTTCTCCTTCCCCCTCATATGCCTCTGAGGCTCGAGCTCATGAACAGTGAACAGCGAGGACCTGTAACGATGGAGCCGGGGTCCAGGCCACGGAGGTCCGGCCCGAGCCCGCTCCTTGAGTCTCCCGGGCTGGGAACAGCATCGGCCCCGGTTCTATCCTTAACACTCTGCCAACAGGTAAAAAAAAAGGAAGCAAGATGTAGCAATCACAAACTGAGCTGCTAAACAACCAAGTGTCCATCAACTGGAGACTGGATAAAAAAGCTGTGGTTCTTCTACAGAATGGAGTATTACTGCAAGTTTGAATTATTTCTACTTAAATGGACATACCTTGAGGATATCCTCATAAGTGAAATAAATAGGGCACAGATAGGTACATTTCGCATCTTTTCTCTGGTATGAGAAAATAAAGATGTAAATGAGTCCTAGAATTGTATGTTATATATTGTGAAATAGAAAATGCTCAAAGTAAAATAGGGTGAAGGGGGAAAAATAATGAGAGTATAACAAAAAAGAAAGGAAACAAATTTTATGTATATAGGGGGGCGGTAGGGTGGGTAGGGCTATGGGAAAAAATGAGAATTAAGTTGTGTCTTATACCGGTACAAATCCCCATTATGGAGGGCAATCATGATGTGTATATGTAATGTACCAATAAAGATTAAAAAAAAAGGGAAGCAATTCGTTTCAGAGGTGTGGCAGCTCTGAATGCTGCCTCTGCGGCAGCATCACCTCCTGGGGATTGAAAACAAAAACGGAAAGCAGAGCGACGTGAGGCCGAGCAGTCACCTCGGGATCCCCGGGGCGAGGGCCCGCCCGGGGCGCTTCCCGAGCTCGGGGCCCGTGCTGATCAGTGGCGCGGCCGGGGGTTCACGGAGGGGACAGGCGAGGGGAGCTGCGCCCGAGGGCGGCCCCCCGGCGGTGTCCGCGGCGCACCGACCCTGTGCAGGCCCCGGGGCGGGCGAGACGGAGGGGCCGCCGCGCAGCGAGCCCGGTCCCCGCCCCGCCCCGCTACTGTGCCTCGGGCCGTCGGTCCTCTCCTGCGCGGCCGTGTAGCAGAACCTGTGTCCCCGCCAGGCCCCAGCAAGGGCAGCGGCGAAGGAAAACGGACCAGGCTCCGTTTCTGCACCGATCTGAGCCCGCAGGATGGAGGGAGAGTGAGCCGTCTCCTCCCACAGACTCACCGGGCGTGCAAAACTTACTCAGAGATGCCAGCGATGAGCTGTCTGCAGACTCCTGCCTGGTAGCCATTGACCGAGGCTTCTTTTTCTTGTAGTTACACCCAGTGCTCACCTGTGCTGAATGAACAAACAGAAAAATGGAAAGATGAGAAGCCCGAAGATTCTGCCTGCATTCTGTCCTTTCAGCCGCTGCAGAAGGCAGCTGTCCTGTTCCAAATTCCCTTCCTTCATGGTGGCGTCTGTAACTCCTTTCCTCTGAAGAATGGTCTCTTCCCAACACCAGTGATTGTGCCTAGTCTGGCCGGCCGCCTCCACTCCTTCGCCGACAGCTTGGGGCTGGACATGGGGCTCAAGGAAGCCGAGCAAAGTCGTTATTTTGGAATTTACATTCACGGCTGAGTCAGCATTGCCCCGTTTTCCCGAGTTCCCAGTAAAAAGGCCGTAACCTTAGGAGATAACCTGCAGCCATGATCGTGTCTCTTGGAGAAGCTGAAAAAACAAAGCCCGCGAGTGGAGAGGAGCTCAGAAGAGATGCAGGGAGGGAGGTCTGTGCACGCAGGGCTGCCCCCAGGGCCTCTGTCCTCGCCCTAGGCGGAAAAACAACGGCCCTTCCTTTTATTTTTTGCCTTGAATTAATTGGAGTCATATTTCCGACCTGTCGAACGAGTCCTGGGTAACACAGTACCTAACCAGTAGCATTTTTAAAAATACATTTTACCGTTTCAGGCTAAAGTTTCTTACCTCTGAAGAGTTCCGAGAATATTCTTTTCAATTCAGTTTTCATTTTCACGACTCTATAAAGTGCAAGGGTTGAACCAAACCGTTTGTTCAGATGAAACCTTGGGCTTTATTTTATTTTTACATCTAGTGCCGGGGGCCAAACCTGACATCTGGCAGATGCTAAGTGTGTTCTTTACCCGAAGGCACTAACCCTGGAGGTGGCTTTGTGTCTTAAGGGAAAAAAGTGTAAAGGAGAATTCTCAGTGCGCCTGGCTAAAACCTATTCTACTTCCTTCACAGTGAGTTTTACGTTAAGGCATCACAGCCGTGGAACCCAGTCATTAAAAGTGATCATCAGGATCACTTTACAGTTGATTATGTAATAAATATGACACTTTTAAGCAATGGGCAAAGAATTAATTAATGATGTCAGAACATCTGACTAGTCATTTGGAAGAGAATAAAAATGAAATCTCTATTTCAAATCCAGATAATTCAAAGATTTAAAGGGAAAACAAGAAAAATGATAATGAAAGTTACTGAAAGAAAATAGGAGCCATTGTTCTTTATAAACCTGAAGTGAAAAAATACGACAGCAAGTAAACTCAAACGCTATACAAGTCAGGGGATAATTTTACAAGTTCTAGAAATAGCACGGATTCAAATTTTGGTTTTAGATGTATGTTTTATGATGTTTACAAAGTCACCTAATCTATCTTAGCCTCAGTTTCCACATATGAAAACGATGACACCTACCTTAGAGTGGTGGCTAAGGAAAATAACCATATATGTAGGGATAATCTAGAAGAATAAAAACCAAAACAATACACAAATACAAAGATCGATGATAAAATCAGTAGTGAATTTTTTGGCATTGAAAAAAATTGTACTAGTGCTTTCTAAAGTGAACTCAAATACTATTTTCCCCTGAGTGTCAGCATACCGTAGTTCCCTGAAAATAAGACCTAATTACCTAGTAAGCCCTATCATGATTTTTCTGAATACTTGTGATATAAGCCGTACCCTTAAAATAAATTCCAGTTAAGATTGTAAGCCAGAGGGATGCGTTTAGCGTGTCTGTTCCAACATGTGACAACTGTGCTGAATTATAAAATAATACTATTGATGTTTAATTAAATATAAATAATATTAGTGACATTACAAGTTAAAGTTACAATGTAAATTGTAATTAAATGTTTGTCGATATCCAAGTGGGTAGCTTTGGATGAGAGATAAATGCCTGTGGACACAGAGGGTCTCGAGGCTTATTGCTGAATGATCAATTAGAGTCCAGACACAACACAAGACTAACGGACGTGGCTGTGTCTCATTTGAATCTTCAGAATTCAGTACAGTGTTGTAACAGACATGAAATCAAGAAATGTTTTCTGAATGTTGTGCCTGCAATTCTTCGTTGCTTTCGTGTGGGCTGTCCTTCTGAACGGCCCTCGTTGTGTAGCCTCCCTCTCTGGTAAATCTTCACTCCATACTCGACTGAGTGGACACCGCGAGGTCCAGCCTGCAAGAGGTCGTAACTTGGGTGAAGAATTCCTGCGAGAAAACCTGTATGTTGCCGCAGTTCCTGCGAGCAGGACGACGGACAAGTAGTGCTCCGTCAGGGAGAGCTTTCTGGCTGGGCCTGAGGAATTAGGGCCAACGGGTCCACAAGAAACGGAGCCGAAAGAAATTCAGGCCAGAATTCAGGCATGATGATTTATGACAGTGTTCTAAAAGAAGACGACATGACTGTATTTGCATAGATATAGACTTTTACATGAATAAATGTAGCATTTTTACACAAATAAATGCAGATTGTTGTACATGAAAAAACAAGATATCCCCGGAAACAAATCCTGTTGTGTCTTTTGGAGCAAAAAGTAGGGTGAGACCCGGTCTGATTTTCAGGGCCTTGTTGTAGAATGGCAATAACAGTCACACATCGTGGAGCCTGCCCTCTAGATCCCGGTGCTATTCCTTTACTGACTCCGTGAATGTAGCATGACTCCGTAGTCTCTACTTCGGCTCCCTCATCTGTAAAAGTGAGAGAACATTAGATGTTAGAACTAAATGAACGCAAGCAAGACGATTAGAATTGTGCCCGTGTTTTCAAATATGATTCATATTTTCCTCTTCTATCTTCTCTCTCTCTCTCAAAATTTCTGTTCTTTGGGGGTGTCTTCAGGATAGCAGTCGACAAACTGAGTTATGGTTACACGTAGTAACTCATTATGCTTTCGTGCAATACAGGCAGACCGAGTCCAGTGACCAGGTAGCCCTATAGTTACCTGGTATTTCCTGTCAGCTGGGGTGGAGGTGAGTGGGGGGCCATCTTTTTTATTTATTTATTTTTTAAAAGGTTTTTTGAGGCAGGGTCTCGCTTTGTAGTTCAGGCTGACCCCGAGCTCAGCCTCCAACTCACATCACAATCCTCCTGCCTCTGCCTCCCGAGTGCTGGGATGACAGGCGTGAGCAACCACGCCCGGCACTGTGGTATGTGGTGCTGATTGCTGGTGGGCGTGGGTCTCCACACCCAGTATTGTATGTGGTTACCGGGGATCGAACCCGGGCCCTTGCGCTTGCAAGACAGGCGCCGGAACCACTGAGCTAACTCCCCGGCCCGGGGCCATCTTCTTTTTGATATTAACTGACTGCTGAGACCGACACACGAGTGCTGATCGGAAGGTCTGTGCACTTCGACGGCCAGCACGGCGGGCACAGAAGGTCACCCAGGATAAAAGGGTCAGAGCGACTCAGGACAGAGCACAGATTCTGCGTTTGGACGTTTCTTTTAGGTCAGTTTCTGAGCATCTAAGTCCACTCTGGGGAGGGGCTCTGCTTTCCCTCTGGGACAGGTTTGTGTATTACGAAAACAAAAGTATAGCTCTGATACAGACTTGGCAACTTGTGTCTCCCAAGGAAGGTCATTCAAAAGCTCAAATGCCATCTTATAGCACCATTGTTTCAGAAAAGAGACTTGTAAAGGAGAAAAACCCCCGAAAGAAAAACTTCAGAATACTCTCTAGCAATGTCCTCTCTCATGCTGCTGCTGGGTCACCTAATCCCACTTCTGCTTGCTTGTTTCTTCGTCATTTACTCCTTGCCTCTATTCCTCTTTCCAAGCCCCCAAAGCTCCAGTATTTCAATCACACTTTCCTTTAAGACGTCAATGTATTAGACCAGCTATAGGAAAGTGAGATGCGGGAAATGTGGAGGGGAGAGAACATTTATTTTACTGCTGGAAGTAAAGTCCAGGAGGGCAGGGCCTTCTGTAACTAGGTACATAGTCACCAACCCACCAACAAGTCCCCCATCCCACTGCTACCCAGGCCCGACCCTGCTTAGCTTCTGAGATCAGGCGAGATGGGGCGCATTCAGGGTGGTATGGCCATAGATTTCAAAACAGGTCTCATAATTAATCTTCATCAAAAAAATTTAAAAATATAGGCAAGACAATACAAGTTCTACTGTAACACGTCATAAATTACAAAGAAGTTGTCTTTGCTCTTATTATAATTAGTGACATATCAAAAATCATTGCCGAAATATTCTCTCTCACCCTCACCACCACCCCTGAAGCACGCATTTTTTTCTGCTTCCTACTCTAAAAGTTTTTATGTCAAATCAAAGCCGCCCTTGCAGCCTGCAATCCCATGCTTCTTCAAATCGATTTTATTGTTTTATATTCTCAAGGTAAAACAGTTTGGTTTCTCCCACACAGGATAATACTACATGCTAAAGCCATTAAAAGTAAATTTTAGAAATGCTCATAGGGAAACTACTTCAGGTTTTTCAGGAGTATGCTTTACCGGGAGGAACTGCAGTAGTTTCACTTGCTAAACAAACTGATCCTCAGTTATGTAAAGTCCCAGAGATCAATCTTTGTCCTTATCAACGGACAAAATACAAAGTTAATTTAACATAAAATGACAACAGCAACTTGCCAGGAGTACTCTGAGCGGAAGGGTGAGGACAAAGCCGAATTAGTTTATTAGTAAACACTAGCCCCTCGTCAAGGTAACGGAAGCGCCAGATTGGCCTCGCTCTCCAAACCAGACCGCTTCCTGCGCGTCCCTACGCTCAAAAGCGGTCTTTTATCGCCCCCTGCTGGCCGTCTATTGTCCGGCGACTGAAGACCGAGTCAGGACCGCGGTCGTCGCCGACTCGATGACGTCACCTACACGCGCCGCCGGAGGCCGGAAGTAAGTATTCATTTTCGCTCCTGGGGTCACTTAGGGTGGTGGAAGCGCCAGTGGGAGGCCTCGCGAGTGTAGGTACAGTGTGTGGTTCCGGGTGACACTCGGGGCTCGCTGCCAATGAGCTGTTTTACTTTTTAAAAGCTGGTCTGAGTTTCAGCTGTAAAACGTAGGATCTTACAAGATTGCGGCTTGTGGAAGAAGAGGGAGGAGCGAGCACACGAAATGGAATTGCTGTGGCTTTGATTTTAAAGACTTACGTGATTCCAATCCTCCACCCTTCAGCTAGCTTAGAAAAGCTAGTAAGACAGCCCGGCAGTCGTTCGGATTTTGTAATTTTAGGAGAAATGTCTACCTTTTTAAGTTGTTGTGGAGGGTTAAGTGAGACAGTGTAGGTGAAACACTTCACTCTCGTTTTGGTGATTCCGCTACCTTTTCTCATCATAACAGATATTTACTTGTCATTTCGTTCTGGTAGGACTGAAAAAGTTTATTTTATAGAGACAACGCATCTTCACGAAAATATTGCGCAGTGATAGTTGGGTTCTACCCTTTCTTACAAATTCGTGATGATTTGCTTTTTTTTTTTATTATGGGAGCATTTTAGAAACAGCTGATTTTCAGGATGGATGTGAAATCTTTTCTTTAAGACAGATAAGATGAGAAGTGCATTACTATAAAGATCTCTGTGTTTATTTAGCTTGATGTGTTGAAATAATGACAGCTGGTATATGCTACCCGAAGGTCAGTGATTAGCTATTCCATTAAAAGTTCTTTAACAAGAAAGTTAGCACAAGAAAGGAGCAGAGAAAGACAGAAATACTCTTATTTTTTAGACTTTCTAAGTTGTAAGTATAGATATTTTCATTGTGTTTGTTATATTTGAGTATTAACCCTTAAGATAATGGCTTTAGCATGCAGTGTTATCCTGCACATACTTTTTCATAACAATTGTATATTGGATAACATTTCTTTTGGATAATTTCCAATAAGTGGGAAGGCTGGGTTAAAAGACATGGACATTTACAGAAGTGCCAAAGTCCCTTTGACTAACAGTGTTTGAGAGATTTCTCTTGTTCACCGACTGTCAATATTGTTAATTATCACTGATTTTAGATTTAGCTTAGGTTGTACTGCCATTTGGGAGTTTTACATTTTAGTATTATGGTCAAGGTCAGATTTTAGTTACTAGTTCTAAGTATTTCAGTTTTTTTTTTTTTTTGGTATAAATAATACTTAGTTTTGGATTCCTTAGGTATAAGTTTTATAAAACAAATGGTTCACTTCACTAAATTAAGTTAAAGCTTTTAGGGAAAGTTGAACTTATCTGGGGCCTTGTGCCATGGTGGCCTCAGGAAGATGAGCTCTTGTGAAGGACAGGGAAGCTTCAGCAAAGACCAGGGACCAGGAGACTGGCCTGGGCAAGAACGTTCCGGTCAGGAGTTTGAGAGCTGAGGCTGCTGGGAGTAGGGGTGAGCAAAGAGAAGAGACAGCTGGGAAAGTGGCCAGAGCGAAGTAAGGAGGCCCGGAAGGCCAGTCTGAAAGTGCTGTTTTCTGAGAACGTGTTACAGAAAGATGTTTATCAGTAAACGGAGGATATAATTACATTTGTTCTGTGAATATCAAGAGGGTGGCAGATTTTTGGTTTTTTTTTTTTTTTTTTTTTTGGTGATAAAGAGGCAGGGTTAGCAGCTGCTATTGGCTGGGTAAGAGAATGTGAAAACTCATAAGAATTTGAGATTAACAAAGAGTGGAGAGATTTGAGTTCAGAGATGCTGAAGAAGCTGAATCTATATGATCTGATGAATGGGGACCTAAGAAAAAGGAAGAAGACAAGACTCAGGTTTTTTATGATGAGTGATTCTTAGGACAGTGACATCAATCAGAAGAAGTCTAGTTAGGGCACCATTAAAGATGCTCAAGTTACATTTTTGGTGTGTTAAGTTATGTGGGAGATACTTGTGTGAGTTAAAAAGACATAAAATCTACTTGTGATAGGTTCAGGATACACGTATTGATTTATTACTCTTGTTCAGAATCTTTGCATAACCTTGAGATCATATTTGTAATTGAAATAAATAGGACACAGATGTGTACATACCATATCATTTCTCTAGTGTGAGAAACTGAAGGTGTAAATGAGGTCCAGAATGTGTGATAAGTACTATGAAACAGGAAGAAAATGTTCAAAGGGAAAAAGGAATGGAGTAGGGGAAAGCAAAGAAGGGAAAGGAAAAATTTGAAGATAAAAACAAAGAAACAGATACAAAGCTTATGTATATGGGAGGGGGGTTTCTAGGGAGGAGGGTAGGGCAATGAGAAAAACGAAAATCAAGATACATCACGTGTGTTCAAGGGATTTAGCTCAGTGGTTCCAGAGCCTGCCTCACAAACACAGGGTGCTGAGTTCGATCCCTGGAACCAAAAACAAAGCAAACCAAACCAGATAATCACGTGCAAGTACAAATTCTCAATGGTGTATGTGATCATAATGTATACCTGAAATGTACTAATAAACTCAATAAAGGGGGAAAAAAGAATCTTGGCATGTATTTTCCCTAGTTTTTGATTTACCATTAGTAGACTGTTGGATACTCTGTGATTTGTTCAGCTAGTAATCTCAAGATGTCTAGTAGTTCCAACTTGAATATACTATTTTTTAAATGTTCATAAATATACATCCAACATATGTGTATTTAGTGATTAGTTATATACATGTCTTCTGGCATGATTATGTCGTGTGCATTACAAAACCTGGAAAGAGTGGAAGTTTTCAAAAGCTATGTCAAAATGGAGTTTTACTATTTTTTTCCCAGTATCCTCTTAGATTGTCTTGCATAACCTCTTTGGAAAACGCTGGTTGATCCTCAGCCAACATAAGGTTCTTTCCCGTTGTCCAGTAGAGGGCATGCTTGAGCTTGAGAAAAAAACCACTGTTGTACTGTGCGAAGTAGAATCTTCATTGTTGAGGTAGGGGAGAAGCTTATTAATTCTATTTTCTTTTCTTTTTTTGCGATACTGGCACCTAGCACTTGCCAGGCTGGTACAGTGCACTGAGCTAAATCTCTGGCCCTATTAATTCCAAATTCATGCAATTTTGGAAGAGTATGTAGTGGTAGTATGTGGAAAAGTGAAAAATAGGAAGCTCAGAATATGGATCAATCTAGAGTGTGCTTTCGTTTTTGTTTTTAATGTTTGCTTTGTTAAGTGCCTGGCATTTGAGTTAAATATGACTTGATTATATAGGTTGAAAACTTTTCCCAATTCTTCGAAACTCTGTAGTCTCTGCGAGCCACAGGAATGTTCGCACATGTGGGCATCATCCAAATGTTTGTTAAACTTGTGCTCATCGAAAGGACAGATGCAAAGACATTTTCTTTGAAGTTGGTCTTAAAAGCAGTATCTTCAACCCTAAAGTATTAGTGTGGTTTTGAACCATGTAACTCTTTTCTATTTTATGTTTAAGAGAGGGGATAAAGGCTATGTCTCCTTCAGTATGAACCTGTCCTCAGCAAGTAGAAATCAAGAAGTGAGTTTGTCATAGCTATGTACTCTAAAAGGAAAGTTTTTTTTTTAATTCATATGTTATATGATTCAAACCATAATTAAGCTTAGGAACAAATAATTATCTAATAGGCTGAATAATGGATGAACACTTTTTCTTATTTCTTTTCTCATAAAATAAATGCAGTTACTCATTCATTAGCAACCTGTCACTATGAACGTATACATTCATACTTTTTAGGCCTCATTTCTAAATGATCAGTAAAATGAGTTACTAAAGTTTTAGTTACTGCCAAAAGCTGCAATTTGTGTTACGCAACAGGAAGCATTGATGGTGTAGTATGGTGATGAGGTAGAGGAGAATGATAAAAGTAAAATTTTATGTTTATGCAACTCTGGGTCCAGTGACACTTAACTGTAGTCCCAGCTACTCAGACGGCTGAGGCAGGAGTGTCATTTGTGCACAGGAATTTGAGCCAACCTGGGTAATACAGGTCCCATCATGGATTAAATATCCCAACTAAATCTTTTTCCTTCCCTTTCTTCCTGTCCCCCCCTTCTCTTTTCCCCTTTTCCACATTTTTCCTCCTCCCTCCCCAGCTCACTCTTCCCCTCCTCTTCTCTCCCTGTGCTGGGGTCACATATGCTAATCATATGCTCTACCACTGAGCTGCACCCCCATATCCCCAACTAGATCATTTTGAAGTTGAAAATTTGTTTGGAATTATTAGATTACAGTAGAGGAGACAGTAAGATACACTGAGTGACGTGAGAGTTGGGATCAAAGATCTGTGACAGATAAGAATTAAAGCTGTAATGCTAGTGTGGATTTAAAGGATACCATAAATGGAGCAAAAGATGTTCAGGGTGGAAATTAGATCATCTAAGATGTTGTTTTTCAGTGCTAGATTTAGTGTGTACAGAGGAGGACAGAGGCAGGAGTCTGGGCAGAGCAAGGCCAAACGTGGGAAGCTGGAGACGAGGCGGAAATGAAGGTGTAACTTACTGAGAATAAACCCAAAGTTTAGAAGCCAGGAAGAAACTGCAGAAATGGAGAAGGGCAGCTGGTTTTTGGGTTGCCAAGACAGGCAAGGTCAAATAAAAAGAAAGAAAGAAAAGCCTGAATAAGTTGGACAGCTGCTTTTTATTAAAAGTGGAAGCAGCCCTGGGTAGCACGTAACCTACGGAAGCGGTGAGCTTCTCTGAGAAATTGTTTTCTTACCGAAAGGCCTGGGATGCTCACAGATCAGAGTGTGACCATTTAATTACTGAACACAGGCACTTACACAATATTATACGTGTTGTTTTATGCAGCATCCTGAAAGACTTGGGCCACCTGACCATTATGGCGTCGAGAAACCTCTGGCATATGAGAAGTAATTTTTTTTGGGATTCAAGGTGTTGGATGATCCGATATTCAACAGAAACGCTCCTCAAATCCATTTCCTTTAGGCGTTTTGGTGTGAAATGTGATAATGCAGACACTGAGCGTTTGGAGAACAAGGATTTGTTGAACAACTTACTTACGATGGGAGTTGACATTGACAAGGCTAAGAAACGACAGCCTGGAGTCTTTAGCAAGATGGTAACTAATGAGCAGGACCTGTGGACCTTCCTTCTGTCCAAAGGAGCTAGCAAAGAAGTGATTGCTAGTATCGTATCGCGATATCCACGAGCCATAACACGTACTACTGAAAGTCTTTCAAAACGGTGGGATCTGTGGAGAAAGATTATAGCATCAGACCTTGAAATTGTAAATATTTTGGAACGTTCTCCTGAATCCTTTTTTCGGTCCAGAAACAATGAAAACTTAGAAAAAAATATAAATTTCTTGTGTTCAATGGGATTGACCAGTAAATGCCTTGCTCGATTATTGACCAGGGCCCCTCGTACTTTCTCCAATAGTCTTTATTTGAATAAGCAGATGGTTGAATTTTTGCATGAAGTCTCTTTGTCCTTGGGTTATAATGATCCTACAGATTTTATCAGAAAGATAATTTTCAAAAACCCTTTCATCTTAATTCAGAGCACCAAGCGGGTGAAAGCTAATATTGAATTTTTGCAGTCAACTTTCACCTTGAACAGGAAGGAGCTGTTGGATTTGATAAGTGGCGCAGGAGCTGGGATCCTGGACCTTTCCAGTGACTATGTGAAGAGGAACTATGCCAATGTCAAAGAGAAGCTGCTTTCTTTTGGATGTACTGAAGAAGAGGTACAGAGGTTTGTCGTCAGCAATCCAGATGTGATTTTCTTGGCAGAGAAAAAATTTAATGAGAAAATAGACTGCCTCACAGAAGAAAAAATAAGTATTTCACAAATAATTGAAAATCCTCGGGTTCTAGATTCAAGCATAAATACCTTAAAAAACCGAATCAAAGAGTTGGTACATGCTGGCTATAACTTGAGTACCTCAAACATCACTATTCTGTCTTGGAGTCAAAAAAGATATGAAGCTAAACTGCAAAGAATTAAGAAAACAGCACTTGAGACCTAAGTCTTAAAATGTAGTGTTTATTTTTGACTTCAGCATGTTACAGGAGAATTTTGATTTGTTAAGCACAAATAAATGTATTATGATCCTTTGGATATTTTGGATTATAGGTTTGTGAAATCTCATAGCTGATGTGCTCCAGTGTCCTTTTGCCAGCCACTGCTTCTCCAGTGTGAATGAATATGACGTCCTGTTGAATGTAGGCTGTGGTGCTGTACAGTATGGTGCTTCCTGAGTGCTTTGCAGAACTGTGCAGGAACATAGTACAGAATAAGCTCCTGTAGTTCCTACTCGGATTTGGGCTGGACGTACAACTGGGTAATGACGGTACTTGCCTAGCCTGTACAAGGCCCTGAATTTGATCCTCATTACATCAAAAATAAAAACAAGACAGAAAATAAGTTGACAGATTCATTTGGGTAATTAGTTCTGTTTCCTCTCATTGTTTTGAAAGACAAGCCATTTTATTATCAATACATATGTATTATCAATACATATTTATTAATACATATTATATTAAGGTTTACCCTGAAAATACGATGACAATAAAGACAATAAAAATCTGACAGAAAGGAGGAATTTTTTCATCCTAAGTTCCACATTCTCCATTTAAACCATTAATATGATGTTACTGCTCCCCTAAAAGAAAAATTGCCCTGTAGTTGACTAAAGATATATTCATATTTCTTTGAGGACAAAGTCACCTGTGGTAGTTATGGGAGTAATAGTCAGCTAAAGAGGTTAATGTCCCAGTTTCCAGAAGCTCTGACTATATCATGTTATATTACAGTGGATTTTACAGAAGTGATTAAAAAATGTGATTAAGTGAAGGCCCTAGAGATGGGAAAATTATCCTGAATTATCTGAGTGGGCCCAGTATAATCGTAGGATTCTTAAAAATGAGAGGGGAAACGAGGGAGGCCGTAGGGATGTAATAGAAGATTGACTTGGACACTTTTCCTTCCTATGAAGGTCAAAGGGGCTGTGAAGTAAGGGACAGATTCTTCCCCAGTCTTCCCCCAAATGAGTGCAACCTCCCTAGCACCTGATGTTAGCCCAGTGAAACCAGTGTTAAACTTTTTATCCATGGAACTATATGAATAAACTTGTGTTGTATTAAAGCACTGAGTGATTGATAACTTGTAACATTGGCAAATAGATTGATAGAGCAGTTGAGATATCGCATTACAGGTGAAGTCACAAAATACAGTTCTTATCATATTTTTCTTTCTCTATATTCAGTTTCTTTTCTGAGTACCTTAAAAAAATCACTCTTCTGGAATTGCTAACAAGTTAGTATTTATGAAGTCTTCTATGAATAAAAAAAACTATAGTAATGTTAAATAAAAAATTTTCTGTCTATTGGATGTAACAGAGAAATACTTATATCTTTTATTTACTGACATGAAGCCTAACAGCTCCCGGGGCATTGAGCTATCTGATGTTTGACAAAAGGTCCAAAAACACACACTGGAGGAAAGATAGCCTCTTTAACAAACTATGCTGGGAAAAACTGGATATCCATATGGTGAAGACACAAATGTCACTATGTACTAGACTAAACTGAAAATGGATCAAAGATCTAAATGTTAAAACATAAAAGCTTAATGTACAGGGTGCTAAAATAATAAAACTCGACATAAGTGTAGACAAGGACTTTCTGAACAGAATTCCTTTAACACAAAAACTAGTACCAAGAATCAACAAATGGAATCATATCAAGTTAAAACCTTCTGCATAGCAAAGGAAACAACCAACAGAATGAAGAGACAATCTGTATAACAGGAGATACATTTTGGCTCCTGTTCTTTAGAAAGATGACTAGCATCTAGAATGTGTGAAGAATTCAAATAGATTGCTCAAAATAAAAGACCCACATCAAAAAATGGAAAATCAAAATGAGTAGACATTTCTCAGAAGAAATACAAATGCTCAATAAATACATGACAGATGCTCAGCATCTCTGGCCATTAGAGAAGTACAAATTAAATACTGAAATTATATCTTACTTCAGAAAGAATGACCCTCACTCAATAAATCAAACAGTGATAAATGCTGATGAGGTTTTTCTTACCAGAAAAACATTTCTGGTTCCCTGCCAAAACTACTGTCCTTGTTTCTCCTTTCTTTCTTTCTTTTGTTGTTGTTGTTGTTTATCTTTTGGGTTTTTTTGAGACAAGGTCTCACTTTGCAGTTCAGGCTGGCCCTGAGCTCATTATGTAGCCCAAGTGAGCTTCAAACTCACAGCAATCCTCCTGCCTCTGCCTCTCAAGTGCTGGGATTACAGGTGTGAGCCACCACACCTGGCTTGTTTCTCATTTCTTTGAACATATTAGAAATATTTTTCCAAAACTTTATTATGAAAAAATTTTCAACATCTCAAACACATAAAAAAACTTAAATAATTTCATAGTAAACATCTACCTTCATCAATATTCAATTATTCACATTTTACTATACTTCCTGTATCACATATATATCCAAATAGCTGTCAAAGATAGTTTTTAAAGTCTATGTCTGATAGCTTTAATGTTGAGAGCTCGCTCTTCTGTATTTTCTGTTGTTTTAGTTATTTATATTATTTTATATCATTATGTATCTGTTTTCTTATTGTGTGCCTGACATCATCTTTATAAATTATTAGAAATAATTTGAGACAAGAATGATGTAGACTCTTTCCATAGAAAATTTACTTTTATTTGTACCAGATACCCATGGGCATTAGGAATCTATGACTTATTTCAGTTTCATCTTAGGGATCGAGACAATTCAAAATTCTCCAGGGCTGTCTTCGTCAGGTTCACCTTCACTTCTCCCTTAATGGCCTGAACCCAAATGAAGAGCACTCATCAGTTTTTTCTGCAGTGGGTCTCTCTCTTTTGACTTGTGCTCCTTCACCTCTCAGCTGCCCCTTGTAGAATCATTCCATCCTCTTAGAGAGTAAAAGGCCCCCAAACAGTAAGGCTCAACTTTTTGAGTGAATCCCCAAATTGTAAACCACCCCTTACTGAAAATAGAACTTATTTAGAGTTTATTCCATTGGCATTTGGTTATACGACAGATATTTGGGCCTTTGTTCTAACATTGTATTTTAGCTTATATTTTCTGTGTTTATTGCTTTTATTTATATTTTTTGCACTACTTGAGATTGAACTCATGACCTTGTGTTTGCAAAGCAATGTGTTTATTGCTTTAAAAAAAACTTTACCATATGGTTGGTGTTTTGCTTTTGATTTTTTTGTTATGCTTTAAAATATTCTCCTTTGTAGCTAAAAAGTCATATAGTACCTTCTCTTTCCCAAGACCTAAGTCACAGTTTCTTCATCTGTGGATTGGTATGATAGCCTGTATCACTAAGTTGTGGTGAGAATTGATTAGAATTATCTAGCTGAATAATCTTCCTGTCATATGGTAAAGCTGTTATAACTGTCTCTAGAACTTATATCACAAAGAAGTCAATGATAAGACAATAAAGCAAAGAGAACGTCATATTTAAAACACTTTGAAATGAGGAAGGAGGGGCAATCTTTTCATTTCGTGCCGTTGGTGGGATTCTCTTAGGCATGGTGGGTTCTTCTAGCAGCAGCCTCACCCTTCATGCCATTTTCTTGATCCCCATATCTAAAGTTGGGCTTGGTCTTCATGGCAAACCTACCATGAAGACTGGGAGCGGGAGGTCCTCTTAAATGGATGTCGTAGGATAATTAATTGGTGTAACTTTTTGTTTTTTCCACCATTTTGAGAAGTGATTGTGTTCTGACTTTGGGCTTCCCACCTCAAGGGCATTACGAACAGCCTTTATATGGTAGGTCTGGAAAAGAGCGTGGATGAAAATGGAAGTTCCTGCCTCTAGGATAAAACCACTGCCAAGATTTTTGGTGGAAGGGTTAGAAATAAGGGGGAGGGGTGAGTGGGACAGCATGAAGGTGAGGGTTTGTTGGGGAGGGTAGAAGAAAGTGGAAAAGTGCGATTAGTTTTCGGAGATGGTCAGCCGGAGTAAGTGGCCACTGTGTGAGGGGTTGGCATTTCTCTGCTCACCTTGGCTATAAAGTTTTAGGATGGGGAACTGGAAGACACTGATGCTGTGGATTAGGAGCATTTACGATGTCCTGGAAGCTGAATAAAGATCCCTGGGACAAATGGATGGCTGGTGTCCCCCTTTGCCTGGCCTGGGGAGCCGCGGCAGTGGACTTCGTGTGTGTGCACGTGAAGGGCTGAAGATCGGAAGGAGCTGACCCTGTTCTCAGGGCACTGCTCTGCCTTCAGCCCCATTTTGGGGTGTATCGGAGGGGGAGAAGGTAGTCTCCCAGATGTGAGTTGGAAAATCGTGACTCTGCTGGGGGCAGAGTCAGGTTTGTTTCTGAGAAGAACATTTCTACTTAATGTGACCTCTCCTTGCTCTCAAACATTGTAAAACAAATTCATACATCCTTTTTGTCCCTCAGAATGTATTGTTATCATCCAGGTGTACTTTGATCTCTCTCAACTTAGTCTAAATTAAAAAGAAAAGTCAAAGGTGGATTTAGAAGAGCTCTTTTATCCCCTGACTTCCTATGTTAGCAGCTGTGACACTCTTTAGGAGACTTCAAAAGGTGACATGAGAACAAAGGAGAAAGCTGCCACTGCTCTTCCGTGGTGCAGTAGATCAGGAGGAAGAGTGAGACCTCGGAGGGAGCGACACGCGGGTGGAACAGCGAGGGAATGAGCACAGTGCTGGGGCTGCCGCAAGGAAGGACGGATGGGCACGGGCTGGAGGGTGCAGTGTGGCCTGGAGTGTGGCCTGGAGGGAGACTTTAGTCCTAACTTCCTGGACCTATCACCCATCTCCACCCCTCGAACCCAGTCTCTATTTTTGCAATTTGAGACAAGGTCTGATTTTGTAGTTCAAGCTGGTCCTGAACTCAGTGTGTAGCTCAAGCTGGCCTTGAACTCTACTGCCTTGGCCTGCCGAGTTCTGGAACAGTCGCTACCTTCATTCCTCTTTCAGTGAATCTCCTATTGTGCCGCAGCCTCGGGTGTTAATCAGCTTCCCGTCTAAGTGAAACGAAGATTGATTTTGGCTCATTATTTCCAAGGCTGCGTGGCCCTGTTGCTCTGGCGGTGTAGTGCACCCTGATGGAAGCCTGGTGGGGCGGGCTGTTCGTGTCATGAGAGAGAGAGAGCATAGAATATGGATTCGAAAGCGCTTCTTCAGTGACCCAGCTTTACACTCGCATATGGCTACAGGCCAGCAACTGAGCGTTTAACACAGGCTTTGGGGGGCATTTTAGAGCCAAACGATAACACCCTGGCTCCAAGTGGTAGCGGCCAGCACTGGAGGCTTGTGCTTAGGGCAAGGCAGTCCCGGCTCCTGTTGCTCATCCGCCAGGGCGATTTACAAGAGGAAGTGCTGAAGACATCACTGCGAAGCTGTTCCATGAACATAAAAGATTGGAACTCTTAATAAATTTTCTCATAGAAACATTATTGGACCTTATTTGATACTATTATTTCGCACAGGTGCATTGTGGTTTTATTAAACTATTCGCAAAACTCTGGTGGGTTAAACAGGCTTTTATAGCTTTTCTTAAGGGTCTAGTCACTGTGTATTACAGAATTTCTGAAGTGAAATTCTTTAAAGACTCCACAACAGATTGACAGCAGAGCTTTTGAATGCAATCTATTCATAAATGACACCGGGCCGGTTGGGTTAAAGAGGCCCACCCTGTTCTTTAGTTTTAATGTCTGCCCCTGTACAAAGGAGGCAAAGTCTTTTATACTGACAGACAAGCCACGTACTCTGAGTTTAAGGAAAGATAAGGATTGGCTCCTTGAAGGAGACCCTGTCTGATTTAAGGCAGGCTGTATTTAATGCAGTGTGGCACTGAACGGGCCTGCTTTAAATGAGGCGGTTTGTATAAAGTTCTCTATTATTATCAGGCCATCTGTGTTTACTTTTGTGTGAAAGCAAAAGTTTCAGTCTTATTTCAGATCAAAAATGGCCTCATTCGCTATGATAAGGGATATGAAAAGTAAAGAATAAATCAAAATGGAAGTTCTCGTTTTTACTAGTTGCCATTTTCAATGGAGAATAAATGAAACAGAGTTAAAAGAAAAGTAAAAAAGAGTGGTTGACAGTTCAGTCATGTTTTATGTAACACTTGTTTTTCTTTTACATGCACACGTTATACCATCCATCAGGATAAATTAATATGTCTTGGGCCTTTAAAAGTTGTAAAAAAAATAATTTTAATGGTTCCAATAACAGCTCCAGATGAATACTGGAAAACAGATATTCCAAACTGTCAAATAGCATATGTATTCCTTGGCTGTGTTATAACTGCATGTAAATGCCGCTTTTGTATGAAGTTTCCTTGACTGCCAATAGAAGCACTGTAACACATTTATTGCAAACCAAATTGGAATGGGAATGAGACAGGTTACAACAGAATGGCAACTAATTCCTCCTTGCCAGTTGGACTGAATTAAAATAATAAATCATCAGGACAATAAAAGGTCTTGGTTGAAAGGAGGAATAATTAAATTAACGAGATTTACAAAAATGACAGGTTCATGCATATATTGCTTATGATACAGAAATCCTGCTTAAAAATATGGTGTCTTAGCATGTGGAGGAACAGAATAAGACCCCAAGGTAAATGTGTAGTTAAATGAGGAAAAAGGTTGCAGAAGCTTCCGAGGAGCCTTTCACTTTGGAATGGAAGGCCACTGATGAGTGTCTCCACCGAGGGCCGGCTCCAGTGGCGGTGTTCCGCAGGTAACGGGCTGCGGGACGCCGCCTGTGTTTGAGAGGAATGATTCACGCCATTATTCATTACAGTTAATTGCTCATGCTTGTGAAAGGCACAGTATGTTGCACAACAGCACTGGGTGAGTAATCCATGGTGACCTTTTGTGCTATCAAAGCTTTATCAATTAGAAGCTCCTGATGGTAAATTCAGAGGGTACCCAGCGAGTGCCATCAAAAAGAAAGATTATCCTTGGCTTCTTATGCAATCTGACTTTTTTTTTTTTGGCTGTTCTCCCTTTAAACTGAACCCTCTCTAGGGCACTGTTTCCAAATCCACAAAATGAAGCATATTCAGAATGTTTTTTAAACTTCAAGGAGTGGTTTGTATAAGGAATAGTAGGAATTTCAGAAAAGGAGTGTTTCTATTTCCCTGATAAACTTTCTTCTCGAAGCCTCCATGTTGGCTGGCCTTCTCATTACTTTCTTCCCCATTTATTCTGCTCTGTTGATATTAGGCTGTATGACATGTATGAAAGGTTGAAAAGTGTTCAGAACTGTCAACTGAAGCCCTTGTCTCAGTTGGCCTTTGTGCTGCCAGTCAGTTAAAAATATTTGGTCATTTTCATGAGTTGTTCCCCAAGCGGGATGTTTTGAGCTCTTACTCTCTCCTTTGTGTTGCTGCAGTGCCTGGCGGTGTTCAACGCCTCTTTCTTAAAATTACGTATTTTCATGTCTTCAGTGATTTTTTTGTTTATTTTGTCCCTTTGTTTTTTTTGGTTGTTTACTTTGAAACAGGGGCTTGCTACAATTCAGGTTGGCCTTGAACTGGCTGTGTAGCCCTTGGAAGGCTTCGATTCGTGGCCACCTTTCGCCTGAGCCTCCTGGCTGTGGTAATTACAGGTGTGTGCCTCTACGGCTATTTTTTTTTTTTTTTTTTTGAGACAGGTTCTCACTTTTGTAGTTCAGGCTGGCCCTGAGCTCAGCCTGGAACTCATAGCAATCCTCCTGCCTCTGCCTCCCAAGTCCTGGGATTATAGGCAGGAGCTATCATGCCTGGCACTGTGATATGTAGTTCTGATTGCCGGTGGGTATGATTCTCCCCCCCGGCATTGTTGTATGTGGTTACTGGGGATTGAACCTGGGCCCTTGCATTGCAGGGCAGGCATTGGAACCAATGAGCTAAATCCCTAGCCCTTTGTCTATTTTTTAAGTCTTTGTATTTTCCTTTGAATATTCTGTAATTTAACCGTTGCTCAGGGATAAGGCCTTAGCTTTTGTTCTCCTCCTCTGACCTCTTGGCAACCTCACCACCTACTTTCAATAGTTTTCCAAGCTTCCGGTCACCATTTCCAATGACTGCCAAACATCTTTATCATCTTCCCCCAGAGCACTCAAAATCAAACTTCAGAGCTGGGACTTACTTCAGGATCCTAGTCACTTTCTTGTTGCTGAGATGTAAATACCTGACACCTACGACTCAGGAAGGAGAGGTTGATGTGGACCAGAAGTTACGTTCATGGTCACGCACGTGTGGTTGGGACTCATCAGAGTTGGTTCTGTTTTCTTCTTCTTCCTCTTCCTTGTCCTCATCTTTCTCCTCTTCATCTTTTACTTCCTTTCTCTCTCTCATTTCCTCTGTCCTTCCCTCTCTCCTTCTCTCTATCAGTCTTAAGAACAGAAACTCCCAAGTTACCCATAATATCAAGGAAGGTGAGCAATAAGTCCGCTGACTGTGGAGGCCTCACAGGAGTATAAGAGAAGCTAAGCCTCATGGGAAAACATCCGCCATACAACAGCTATGTCTGTCTCTCTGCAAAGCTGGAGCAAAATTCCAGGTGGTTTCTTGGACTTTAACAACAAGAGTTCACAGATCTTTACGCTAGATTTCTGCTTTTTTTTTTTTTTAGGTTTTTTGAGACAGGGTCTCGCTTTGTGGTTCAGGCTGGCCCTCAGCTCAGCCTCCAACTCACATCACAGCAATCCTCCTGCCTCTGCCTCCCGACTGCTGGGATTACAGCCGTGAGCCACCACGCCCGGCACTGTGGTATGTGGTACTGGTTGCTGCTGGGGTGAGTCTCCACGCCCAGTATTGTTATGTGGTTACCGGGGAATCGAACCCGGGTCCTTGCGCTTGCGAGACAGGCGCCAGAACCACTGAGCTAACTCCCCGGCCCCTAGATGTCTGCTTTTAATGAAACTAAGCAATTTGCTTGTCCTCTCCCTTTGCTCCCACCTCTGTCTTCTTTCTCAGTGGTTCTTGAACTTAAGTAGGAATCACTCATGGAACTTTAAAATACATACTGTGCATATCTGGTCCCAGCTCTTAGGTTATTTTTTCCCTATTCCTTCTTTTTATTGCTGGACCACAAGAGAGTTACATACAACAACATGGGTTATTTTT
>PVIR01017620.1:0-32691 GCA_004026965.1 Petromus typicus | reverse complement strand
ACACATTAAAAAAGAGTCTTGTCTGGCTGCCTATTTTTTTAAATGACACAAATGCAGCCATTTCTCCTCCTTAATTTTCAATTCTGAACTTTTTGACAATGAATTGCACTGTCGTAGAAGGGAGAGGAAGAAGGCAGTGGGTAGAGACAGATCTTTTTATAAAGATCAGCAATTCTCTGCGCTTTTATTCCAGGCAAAGCTTACATTTAAGACCCAGGGGTCTCTGCTGGCTCGCATCCTTTTCAGAATGACTGCAGGTGATACTGCAGATAGTTTACCGTATCTTTTCATATTTGACAGTAGTAAATATACCCAGTGAGCCACAAATTAGTGACTTATTGAAGAATAAATAATACCTCCAATAAGGGAGATAAATTTCTTCGAAGTTTAACAGTACATTATATTAAACAGACTTTCTTTAAAATATAAAATATGTCTGCTAGCTATTTTAATGAATATAACTTAAAATTCCTCTTTCTTACAGGAGAAACCTGTTTCTCTACAATAGGACAAAATGCAAAGATCTGCTAAATTTTGTTGGCTATTGTGCACTTTATTTACTTTCTGAGTGATGGGGAGAGTTAATATTCCTCTCAATTTTCAGTATCCAGGTTACAAAGGAAAGCAAAGAAATTTAAAAACAAAAGATAGGATTCTGAGGAACTAAGCTTGGAAGCACAGCAGAATAGGGTCCAGCGTGGAATAGGATCCAGTACTGCTCATTTATGTGTTAGTGGTCCATGCTGCAGCTTGTTCAATGTTGCTACGGGAGTTGGGTCTCCCCCATGTGCTTCTGTACCCCTGGTACTCAACACAGGAGGATCTAAAGTACCTGCTAGGTGCTCAACAACTACTGGATAGATATATTTATGTGATGTTGTGGTAGAATGATATGATTATTTCTTAGAATACTCGTATTCTATCTTTGGCTATTCTGATGTACCAAAGATGTGATCTATGCTTCACCATTATTAGTTTTTTTTGTTTTTTTTTTAGGTTTTTTGAAACGGAATCTCACTTTGTGGTTCAGGCTGGCCCTGAGCTCAGCCTCCAACTCACATCGCAGCAATCCTCCTGCCTCTGCCTCCCGAGTGCTGGGATTACAGGCATGAGCCACCACACCCGGCACTGTGGTATCTGGTACTGGTTGCTGCTGGGGTGAGTCTCCACGCCCAGTATGGTATGTGGTTACCGGGGATCGAACCTGGGTCCTTGCACTTGCAAGACAGGCACCGGAACCACTGAGATAACTCCCCGGGCCTCACCATTATTAGTTTAGAAATAGAGAGGGGAAAGAGAAAAAATTTAAATACAAAGATCACTCCATGCATAAGCATGAAGTTTTCAACATCTTTGTTTCTCTAGGGGACTATATATGACATCTTGTCCAGATATGTCTCAATGAATGGATTAATGAATTGCAGTAGGGGATAAGGACAAGAAGGATATTAGTATGGATACAAAAGAACTTGATTCAATTAAAGGGCTGCAATCTGTTTTAGAGAACTGTCTATCCATAAAAGTAAATAAGTAGGTTAACTTCATACAAGTGTAAACTATGAATTACAATTAAAGGTAGATGTGGATATGATAAGGATCTTTTCTGACAATATAATGAAGTAAAAATTCCATAATCCCTCTAGTGCCAAATATGTGAAAATGCAGAGAAAGAAGTTTACAGGAAAGAAAGAAGTAACAAAAAGGAAAAGATTACATAAAAACATCTGTTTGTAACTTTGTGTAGCATGACTAATATATTCCAAACACATTAAGATATATATTAAAAGATAGCCAAACATTTTTTGATGATTCTCAGAAGTTAGAATTTCTGTGATTTTAAGCCTATTTTCTTATACTTTAGTATATTACTCAAAACTTTTCATAATATATTCCTCATTTTATTAGAAACAAAAAACATTTCACTGAAAGACTTTAAACCCAAATGTGCTCATCAATTTAAAATAACTCATCAAAATATTTTCAATCCAATGAGAAATCAGTGATGTGGAGCTGCTGAGCATAGAGAAGTCTCAGAGGCAATGGAAAAAATGACTTGAAATAGTTTGAGTCCAAAAGACACAAACACAGCCAGTCCTGGACTCTGAAAAAGAAATTTCTCAGCGGTCATAGACTTGGGGTCAATATAAATGTTGTGAGCAGGAAAAAGATTTCTAAGTCCTAGATTTGGTTTCTGTGTATTCAGCAGAAAAGCAAAACCAAAACTAGATGGTATTTGTCCTTATTCTGAGGCAGAAAATTTAACAAATATTTGAAACACCAGCATTTTTTAATGTACTTCTTTAGTGTTTAGATAAAATGTCATTCAAAAGAAGAAATTGGAAGACACAGCATTTTGTCACTATTCAAAGGGGAAGAAAAGGTTTAAACTAGTTATCTTGTTTCAGAAGGAAATAACTGATTTCAGACTGTTTTTCCAATAAAACTAGTGCCATCAGTAAGAAAAATGTGATCAGTTCCCCAGAGATTGTGTCAAAGAAAAGTTGTACTCTACATTCTGCAAGAATTGTTGCATTGAGATGATTTTCAAAGAAACTCCCAAGAAAGGAAAATTACAGCATTCTGTCTTCAAAGTGATAAAGACCTGCATCCCCAGCCTGAACCCTGGCTTTGAAAGCAGGTACTCAGAAAGCACAGTTTTTATCTCAAACGTATTTCGCTTATCACGTTAGGATATACATGCTTTTTATTCTTTCTAGCTCTTAGTTTTTTCATCTATAAAATGGGAAGCCTGATAATAGCACAGTGCAGAAAAGAATACCTACATTACTTTATATGGCAGTGGAGTAATTCAAATGCAAAAGAATAATCAAGAAAACATTCATTCAGATGGACAAAGCACACAAACTCCAGAACCAAAGGAGTTTGAATAAATGTGGTTTTTCCCTCTCAAAAGCTATGATTGTAAGCTGCTTAAGGTCAGTAGGAAGGCCTATTAAAGGAAATAGCAGCAAAGATGTCAAATGTGGGGTTAAGCACGAAATGGGAATGTCAGAGATCAGCGAGTCCAGAGTGTTTGCTTTTCTTGTTGAGACAACTAAAGCTCCAGGTGGTAAAGTGATCAGCTGGCGGCTGCACAGCTTTTCAGTGACAGTGTGGGCACTAAAATTTCCTCCACTCTCCACCTAGTGTTTTCTTACTCACAAGTGACAAAAAGCTCACTGTACAACGGGTCCCCATTTACAAGATGACAGCTCATAAAGGCTTTCTTTACAACTCCCCACTGCCTTTGTCATGGAAATGATCTTGTCTCTCATCTCTTTCCTATACATAAGCTCTTACATTGCACCTAAGACTATTTCATTGCCCTCTCACCTCTACTACCCCTTAAGGACAGGAACTTCCTTTCTTCTCCCTTCCCTCCCTCTCTCCCTTTCCTTCCTTCCTTCCTTCCTCTTTTCTTTCCTCCCTTTCTTCCTCCCTTCCTTTTTACTCTCAGATTTTTCACTGATACCCAGGATACATGAAGCAGGACCAGAAGCAGAGAGAAATATCTAGAGACCTGTGAATATGGATTAGGGTATGGAACCATTTCAGAGCCCTCTGGGGCACACAAGGCCAGGACAAGGCTCAGGCCTCTGGATGTCACAGAGAAAGAGCAGTAGCACTTTCATTATTGTGAAGAATGCAATCATGATTAATATTCCACCTTTTTTATTTATTTTGGAAAAACATAACTGCCTCTTGACCAGGAAATCATGCTGAGGAAGTCAGAGGCAAACTGATCCAACTTCCCCCTGTTGTCTTGCCTTACTCAGAAAGTGCCTTCAAAGGAGCCACAGTGAAGGAACACCTGGCGCTCCCAAGTATCGGGAGGAAACCCTGGGTTTCAGAGGGATCGTGGCCCTACAGCCTCCAAAAACTGTGACTGTGAAAAAACAAATTTCTGTTGTTCTAAGCAATCTAATTTGTGATATTTAACTACAGCAACCCTAGAAAACAGATACTCCAGGCACCAGAGAGACACAGGGTGGGTCAGGGAAAGGCAATAAGTAGAAATAGAAAGTATTTGGATAAAAATGTAACCTACAGCAGAAGCTCCATGTAGCTTCCAGCAGAGCTTACGTGAATACTCATCTGAAAGGTTCTGTTGTCCAGTAAGATGAATACTATTCACAACAATTTATTATATGTTTCAAATGTTTCTGACACAAAGAAATGATAAATAAGAAATGATAGATATGCTAATTATCTGCATTAGATCACAATATTACACAGTATGCTCATTAACATATATGTAATTCTTATGTGTCAATTAAGCACAATTATTTTTCCCAAAAGGAAAAAAGAAAAGTTCTCTGCTGAGAAAAGGATTCTGTATTAGAAAAAATAGTACTTCTTCACCAAGGCTCTGCATCAGAATCTCCCAGGAAGCTCTAAAAATACCCACATTCAGATTAATATACAAAAATCTCTCACCCTCTGAGGCACATAGTCATTAGAAATGAGAGTAAAAGAAACTCCTCAGTTCAAGTCTCAGATACACAGTGTAGTTCAAGCTCCAGCATGGCAGGCTAGCTTTCCTTCTGGAGTTCTTCTCAATAGCAGACTTCTAGGAGTGGTGCTGGGTCAGCAGGAAAATCAGATGCCTTCTTGATGAACATACTCCGCTTCAGGCACAGTGAGGAATATCAAGAATTTCTAATTCCTCACTGAAACTGCAAATGTTTAAAGTCCCAAGTTCTAATCAGGACATAGAGCATTGGCTTGGTCCCCAGGAGCTGGAAGGTAAATAAATACAGTTCCACAAGTCATTCTTGACTCTTCCAGGTGTAGCAAGGAGGGTGATCTATATAACTCTTATTTCCCTATAGTCAGACTAGTTTTGATGTTAGTTATCGCTATCAAAGTTATTTGTTATCATTGAATGTTTGTGCTCCCACTCACTTGTTGAAATCCTAACCCTGAATAATGGCACAGTATTAGTAGGCGGGACCTTGGGAGATAATTAGGTTTAGATGTGATCAAGAGTGTGGACTCCCCCTTAATGAGGTTAGTGTTTTTATAAGAGAAAAAGATCAGAACTTACTCTGTGAGCCATTTCAGGATAGAGTAAAATGGGAAGGGGACACCTGGTTAGGTGCCTTGGTCTAGGACTCTCCAGCACCCAGAATTATGAGAAATTATGTCTAAGTCACTTTAATCTATGATATTTTGCTGTAGCAAGTCAAACTAAGATAGTACTGGATTTCAATGATTCTGTTAGATTTAGTGACTATTTGAACATAGTTTTTCAAGGGGGTGTTCATATAAGTAGGAATCTCTAGAGGCATTCTGAGGCTATGAAGGTAAAATTCGGGACTATATGGTTCAGAATCATCAGCTGGATGTAACATGTCAAGTTTGCCTCTACTGGGGAGTGAATGAGGCGAAGTTCCTTCTCAATAAGTCATGCATAACTTTACTTATTCCTATCCTCTGTTGCTCCCAAATGCTGGCAGAGAGCTCTCATTGCCCTTCTGGGGTAGACCAGGTGTCCAAGTTCATCAGCTAAATCTGGTGTCATTAGCCACATTAGGAAAGTCAGTCAGCCAAATGGTGCAAAAAAAAAAGCTCTGTTCCTAAACCTGACCCTTGTTGTGGTCCTTACATGTGCTGCTACTTCCCTAGACCTTCCCGCTGTGCCTACTGTCTGGGAGATTTCAACACTTGGAGTCTCCATGACCTGCTCAACAGGGCTTACAGTTCCTTGTTTCATTCCATACTTCCATCCATTAATAATTGTCACCCCAAACATAAATCCATAATACAGAGGACAGTAGCACCTAGAAGGAATGTAAGTAAAATTCACATACTGTTTTTAAATGAAAGAAATTTGAGTAGTAGACATAACTTTTCTGTTTCTTTTAGGAAAAAGTAGGTACATATAAATAAAAATAAAATTGTGAGTTTGGAAAATGCAAAATAAAGAAGTACTAGTAAATGATATGAAAGACCAGATCCTCTCCTGAGAGTGAGAAAAATATTAATAAGTTGTAGGCTCAGTGAAGAGACAGTGCTAATGTTTTCTTAAAAAAATTTTTGGAGCCTGGAATGGTATCAGATATTTGTAATCCCAGGGTAAGTGTTTAGAAAACTATTCCATAATTGCCAGCAGAGTGGTGGTTTGTTTAAGTGGTAGCAGTTTGCTCCATGAAGTGACTTCCTCTAGCATGTGTGGTCTTTGCTGGTAAGGACTTTGACTGATTCAAAGTAGTCCACCTTTGGAGGGCTTTACTACAGATTTTTTTTTTTTTGAGATAGGGTCTGGCTTTGTACTTCAGGCTGGCCCTGAGCTCAGTCTCAAACTCACAGCAATTCTCCTGCTTCTGCCTCCTAAGTGCTGGGATTACAGGTGTGAGCCACCACGCTCAGCACTGTAGTATGTGGTATTGGTTGCTGCTGGGCATGAGTCACCATGCCCAGTATTCTTGTATGTGGTTATCAGGGATAGAGCACAAGCCCTTGTGCTTGAAAGAGAGGCACTGAAACCACTGAACTAAATCCCCAGCTCTTTACTACATATTTGAATGTTAATCATATCTAAAAAAGACTTTCACAAAAACATCTAGTCTAGAGTGGTGTTTGGCCTAATTACCAGACATTATGACCTACTCAAGTTGACATATATAATTAACCATCATAAATAGCAATGGAAAAAGAGGAAATTGTGTTAGACAGTCAAAGCATAAATTGGACAAGTTTAATAATACAGTTCTTGAACATGGATATGGATAATGGGAGTGAGAAGAAAAATGTCTTTGGAGATATGTATGTAAAGGAACTGAGGCTCATCATTAGACTATGAAGTCATCCAAGATGCTGTCAGAAGAAACAGACAGGAAGAATGTGAGCCATGAGCTAAATTTTTATTGAATGACAGGTAATAATCAGCAGGAAGAAAGATGACCAAGAAAGGGGAGAGAGGGTGCTGTAATCAAATGACATGAATCTCATAGGAGAGAATTCTAACTCAGCTCTGCCATTGGCTAATGTTAAGTAAATCACTGAATATCTTGTGACCACTTCTTCATTTCTCAAGCAGAATTTCAGTTCTACTTTATTATTCAAGAAACCAAATATAGTGGAAAAGCAACTTGATTAGAAGATAGTCTCTTGATATTGATAGTTACCAAGCACTGCACTATGTGTCCAAATACATAGAATGTGTGTAAGAGATTATGGTAGCCACAGTGTGCTTGGCTTCCAGATGATCCACACACTTATGCAGGACCTCCTGCATTTAACAGGGTTCTCATGTAGAACAAATAGAGTGAGACAGACATGATGGTGCTGAGACAGGAATGATGATGTGTTAGCTTTCTTCACTGTGAAAAAATACCTGACAAAATTAACTGCAAGAAGGAAAGGTTGACTGATCTACAGTTTCAGAGGTTTCAGTGCATGGTCAACTGGCTCCACTGTTTCTAGGTGGGAGTAAGGCAGGACCTCCTGAGAGGAGGACATGACTGATCAAAGCTCTTCATGGTGGCCAGAAGCAGAGAGTGAGGAATGACTTCGGCACAAGATATAACCTTCCAGGTCAAAGGCCTAGCTGGGCTTCATGTCCTACAGTTTCTAACACCTCTTAATAGTCCATTAGATTGTGAGCCCATCAATAGATTAATTCATTGTTGAGATCAGAGATCTCATGATCCAGTCACATACCCAGCTCTGAACATTACCTCATTGGAGGCCAAAGCTTCAACACAGGAGCCTCCTGAGGGACATTTTATATCCAAACCATAGCAAATGACATACTTCAACATGTGGTCATAAAAAGATTGTGGCTTCTTCCCCTGTCTTGGATCACTTCAGTAAGTGGTCATTTGCCTTGTCATATGGACACTCAAACAATTCCATGGAGGGGCCTGTGCACAAGGAACTGAAACCTCCTGCCAACATCATGTGAATGGACCACATTGGAAATGAATCTTCTGGTCCCAGTTAAGCTGTCAGATGAGTAACAATCAGCTAGTATCTCAGCTATAAAAACAAGAGATCAAGGGCCAGGGGCAATTGCCCAAATTGTTTTGAATTCTTAACCAATAGGAATTATTGGTGTAAAAAATTGACTGCTTTAAAGTAATAAGCTCTAGGGTAATTTGTGATGTTATAGAAAGAAAAAAAGAGAAAAAGATATCTGCTTCAATTGAATTCAACTTCTTGATTCATTCTTCCTACCTCTGTACAGAAATGAAAGTAGATGTTTCAAACTGGAGGCTGGAGGAATTCAGGAAGAATTTCTACCCTTTTTTTTTTTGAGATAGCGTCTCGCTTTGTAGTTCAGGCTGGCCCTGAGCACAACCTCCAACTCACACACAGCAATCTTCTTGCCTCTGCCTCCCGAGAGCTGGAATTACAGGCGTGAGCCACCATGCCCAGCATTGTGGTATGTGGTACTGGTTGCTGCTGGGCATGAGTCTACTGGGCATGAGTCTCCATGCCCAGTATTGTATGTGGTTGGAGAGGGTAGGTGGGTATCAAACCCAGGTCCTTGCACTTGCAAGACAGGCACCAGAACCACTGAGCTAAATCCCTAGCCCAGCATTTCTGCTTTAAAAGAAAATAGGGGGTGAGCCATTTTTGTGCTTTCGACTGGCTTATCCAGATGTAAAATGAAAAATTACCCTGATACTGTCTGGGTACCAACTCTGTAAGAAATCTCTTGAATGCAATAGTTGGCTTAAAAACACAAATGATCTTACCATGATGGCAATGTAAGTTCAATAGTTTAATTGCACTGACTGAATTTTCATAAAACTTTTTGGAGAGAAAGCATACTACAACAAGGCCAATAAATGTACTCAGTGCAGGGATCAGCTCCAGAGGCAGGAAGCACAGTCAAAAGGAAAAAAATGCGGTAGGCTGGATCTTCACAAAGAAGCTTCTCATAACATACAGTAAAACTGTGCTGCATACAGTTCTGCTTCAGCGATAAACTTGGTTATACATTTATGTTTCTGTTCCCTCTCATCTTGTTTCATTTTATAAATAATATTACACTTTGCTAGATTAAATTTTTGAAGCTTCTTCTATGATTATGTCTCTCCAATAACTAAATGACTTAAGATTGAAAAATATACAGTAGAACATGTTATTAATATTTTAGATACCTATAATAGTCATAGAGAATTTTCAATCATGATTAAATCTGTCAACTTCTCCTTTTTGCCTATTTTTAAAAGCAGGAGATAAAGATCATATTAAATAAATTAAATTGGTTTGATGTTCATGTTTTCTTCTGACCTAGGTTTTCATACACTCTCAAACATTTTAACTTTTTGTGGACACCCTTATGCTGCAATCAACCTGGCAAGGTAAACAGTGAGGCTAACTGGCACTCCCAAGATAGAACCAGACCTTCATCATTCCACATTACATTTGCTCATTCATAGGTTATTCTTGTTTCAAATCATTTTCCTCTCCTAATCTTGACATGAACCATATCCATGTTACTAACAGACATTTTATCTCAAATTTAGAGAAAATATATTTTCCATCTCATTTATTTTGGGGATTGTATAAATATTTGTTTTTGTTAAATATTGCCATTAACTAATCATATTTGGCGCATCTTGTGTGCCTGTAGGCCTCTAGTCACTTGCTCTGCCTCAGTGGCTGCTCTTGCCTGCCAACCCCATTCAAGCCCTTAATTTCTTACTGCCTAGAGCCAACCAGTTGCTTGTGGGTGAGTCTGGGGCTCCATCACTTGTCAGCTGCTACACAGCCAGGCTAACTCAGTACTTGTCTGTTCTCTCTTTTCTCTCCTCACTTATGGACATAATTGAAATGCCACAGCATAGGCCTAAAAGCTGGACAAAGGAGTCAAACTTACAACTAGGAAGTTGGGGTCAGGGGATGGGTATGTGTATGTAATGATTATTGTTTTAACTTTCCCATTGCTGAGATGCAATACCTGACATCCACAACCTAAAAGAGGAAAGATTAAATTTATCTCAAGGTTACAAGAGATTCAGTTCACATGCAGCAGGCTCCAAGGCAGACACTGCATGGTGGAAGGGATGGTGGAACCAAGAGGCTTAGGTCATGATGGCTTGGAAGCTCAGAAGGCAAATAGCATCTGAAAGATAGAAGCAAGGGACAATATAGAGCTCCCAAGGCCACACTCCACGACCAACTCTCTCTCTCTCACACACACACACACACACACACACGCTTCACTAATCTGCTGGACTTTTCTTAGCTCACTGAAGATGACACTACTGAATTAATGGCCACATCTACCAGACAGGCCGTAGCAGGGAGCCCACCAATAGTTTTTCTCATCTCTTCCTTCCCTGGACTAGATCAAGTATGACTTCCGGTCATACAGACACCCATCCAAGATTACCTGCTTTGTGTCTTCCCTGCATCTGTGAGGCAGTGGCTGGAGAGGTTGTGGACCATTTTAGTTCCCTTGTTCCTGCTTTGTTCCCTGCTCTACTTCCCTTTATATTCTCTACCACAGGGTTTTTACCGCCCAAATGAAGACTCAGCTCTTAATCTTTGTCTAGGGCTTTGTTTCCTATTAAACCTAAGTTAAAGCACTGAATAGATTTTCCAGTTTTTAAAAAAGAATAGTGACACATTTATAATCTTTTCTTGTTTTCTGCTCAGAATTTATGTGTTTACTTTGGAAATCTGTCTGCCCACAGGAGTCTATACTGAACTTTACCTGGCCCCTGTAAGAACTACATGTAGAAGATACAATTCCTCTATTACAGTTAAAGGTAAGTGATTCACACTGTCCTTCTTGCTGGTACTTGGACATTTCAGACACAAATCCTATCTTTGTATTTGTGATGCTTTTTGCTTGGGTTACATTTAACTTACATACCCACATTTCTTCTTCAAGTCTGTTTGGTGAGTCTTTCCCTGATTGTTCTGATTAACACTGTAGCTCCTCACCTCTGCTACTAACTCCCTGTCCTCTCTCTTGTTTGATTTTTCTGTATTACTTATCACCCTCTCCACCCTAGAATGTGGGCAATGCAGTGAGAGCAGAAATTTTTTTCTACATTTTCTTTACTGCTATGAAAAAGACTCTCCCAGTGCCTACCACAGTCTTTGGCACATAATAATTTTCTAAGTGAATCAATTGATGAATTCCTTAATAATAATATAAATGTAAATAATTTTAATTAAAATAATTATTTTAATAATATTAGATAATAAATTTTTATAGTATGTCAGTGTTACTTCAGTTCAGTTTTGCAGAAAACATGATAATGTATCTGTTTAGAACAACTAAGTTAGGTTTACATGGTGGTTGAATATATAAATGCTGTGAAAATAATCAGATCATAGGGGAAACTAAATCTTTATCATTAAATAGATACTGAGTGGTACTGTGTACCCCCATCAAGTGAAATCTGGGGAAACATAAGCTAACACAAAATACAGTTGCCTTCTTCCCAAATCTTATCAACTTGCTTAAGATATCATTATTATTTGAAATAATTAGAAAGCTTTAAAGTGCTCAGTCATGTGCATATTGATTTTAACTATACTAGCAATTCAGGAACATGAGAGGAAGCAGATCTCAGACCTCTACCTCCACCTGTTCCACTCAGGAGACCTTGAGCAACTGACAACCTTTCTCAAGTTCTATTCTTCACCCTCAAAGTTGAAATCATGTCCTAGGGATTAATCAAAGATTAAATAATACCATGCAAGTAAATTGCCTTGTACTTTATAATTGCTCAATAATGATTAATGATTATAATGTTTTATCATGATAATTTTAATCAGCTACATGGTGATACTTGCAGAGTGAAGGTGGGACTTAAAGAATAAATAAGATTTGAAGTGAGAGGAGAAAGTAGAGGTAGGTGAAATGGTGAAAAGCAAATCCAGAAACACAGAAAGACCTGATGCCCAGGGTAGACTTGGGAGACGAGGAGATGGAGTGGGAGAGACGGTGAGGAGAACAGGTCGAGTGGCCAGATCAGGACAGGAAGCTTGGCTTTAAGTACAGCTGTCAACACTGGGATTTGAAGATTGTGGAAGTGGAGACAAAGGCTGAGAGAAGACGGGTAGAATAAAAGGAAGGGAATGGAAAGATGAAAAAAGTTGAGAAGCAAAAGTAAAGCCTGCCCATTGGCCATAAATAGCCTTCGCATGTGTAACATTCTCTTAGAATTTATTTAAGGCATTAAGATTAGAGGACAGTTCACAGCACTAGATTAATTCCCTTTTCTCTCTCTCCCTTTCTCTTGCCCTTTTATTAAGAAAATAAAAGAGACTTTGAAATATTAAGAGATAGTGGGATTAGGACCTTCTCTTGCCAGCCCTACTCTTTCCTCCCTATTAATTTCCACTTGATTAGAATTCTTTTTGAAGTATTTAAATATGGACAATGGGAAATAGAAGGGTGAGTTATTGAATATCAGTTAGACAGTATTAATATAATCATGGCTTCCATTTTTTATATAGACACTTCATCTATATGTATAGTTTCCATTAGGAATAAAGTAGACACTCCCTCTCCTTACCTCAAGTAATTATGATTTTTAAAAACTATAATGAAACCCTTAAAAGTTAATAGCCAATCTGTAAATCCCCAGTTTAAATTTTTTAATTTAAAAAATAAGTTTTAGAACTCTAGAATATTAAGAGACTTCCCCCCCCTCCTTATTTGCCTTTAGAAAAAAAAGACATGAACGACTTCTCTAAAATTACTTCTCTTGAACTGGTGAGGGTTTTCAACACAGGCACACTTGTGAAAAGAGGCATAGTTCTTGGGATGGAAGGTGGGACTCCGAGAGACCTTCTTCACTTCAGAGCTGTGTGGAGAAGGATGATACTGGCACTCACAAATTCTCCAGGAACACAATGCCTCCGTGGGAAAATTTACTGACTAATAGTATGAGCTGCCTTGCTATTTAGTTCTGACCTTAACTTCTAGGCTGAAGGCTTAATCTTCATACACTTGAGGAGTGAAACAATGGTCTCAGAGTTTACTGATACACAGAATTGGGACTTTCTGGAACACTCATTGTGAAATCCCTGTGATTTACCTACACTAAAGATGTATGGCTCTTTAAAAATAAGTTCTTCGACAAACAGATCTTCAAAAATATTTTTGAAAACCTAAAATAATTATTGAATATACAAACCTCATTTCATAGCACTAACTACTTGAAGTCCTAAATGTTTGATTTATCTGTAAGGAAGAAATTATTTTGAATCTTCCACGTAAACACAAACTGTGCTAATAAATTCTGTTATTTAAACATGTGTCTTTCCTTGGTACATATGAAAACTGATTCCTTGTCACCAGCACAGGAAAGGATATACACATGGGGCTTATGGCAGAAGAGCTCAGATTCCTCAGGAACGTTGAAATAGTGAGAAAGTATAAAGTGTGAGATGGGGAACCAGGATTCAAATTAGACACAAAATGTAGAACTCAGCAAAAACTTGCATGGTACTAATTAGAAGGTCAGTCAGGTAAGCAGAAGATGTGACTGTTATTCTTCCTTTTGAATTGAGAAGGGTAAATTCTAAGTCACTTATTTTTGAATCCACCACCTTGTAGATGCTGCTTCATCATAAAGTTACCCCTATATGTCCCTAGATAACTTAAAAGGAAGAGCTCCAAAGCCACATGGAGCATTAGATATGACTCACCAGCTGGAAGAGTGCTTCTTTACCACAACCTGCAGCCCTTAATTCTAACTCATGCTTCAGCAAATGGTTTTAACTAGAATACTTGAATTATATATCCGGTTGACTATCTGACAACTGAAAAAATGGTCTATAAGTGGTGCTCTGTACCTGCTTTTCAAAACCTGGTTTGAAGAATGTGTAAATCTCATGTCTCTTGATGTCGAGAGTAATGTCCTTGGCAACCATCACACTGCATAGACTATCAATCCAGTACATATTTTTGATGGAAATAAAGGGACCAAAATGCCTAAACATTTTCCACACAACAAAAACTATTATAGACTGAAACATAGACAGTGGGAAATAATGCGAGAGAATTCATTAAGTTAGAATCTCCTAGAAAATTTCAGTCTTATACTTACCCTTTTGGTTGGATGTTATGCAGATCTCTTTGTAGAAAATAAGCAAAACAATGTCTTGAGACCATCCTCACATCACTGGATTGTCAGTATTCTTACCCTTTCTGTGAAGGTGACAACGAGGCTGACTTCACGGTCAAACAACCCAAGCTGTCACAGAGGGCCCCGTGTTTATAAGGGCCCTGGACTCCTGAGTGTAAGCCATAGGAATCCTAATCTCAGGCTCTCTTTCAATATTTTCTATTTAAGTGGAATTACGTATGACAGGATATTATCCACTAGAGTAATACCTAAGATTCTTTTTTAGGAGCCTGCTGCTGTTTTCAATGGCTAGAAATCCCTATTCTTAGATGCCTGCTTGGCCACTGCCCACCAATCACTCTAGAGATAAATGTTTGAAAGTTCTGCTGGACTTTTGAACAACCTAGAGGAGGGTTGTGTAATTTTCATCTACTTAACTCCAGGAAATGTAAAGTAGCAAGTGTGCATGGCTGTACTCCTGGCCATGTCTGTGCTTCTGGAATGACTATCAGGACCCTGAAAATGATAGCCTGAAAAACCTTAGACTGCATATAACCAAGCCATCAGATGAAACGAGGAATATAAGCATTGGAACAGGAAAAGATGTGTCCAAGTTTGACATGAAGTGATGTCCAAAGAAGGAGGACTGAGATTGAGTTCTCTGGCTCCTAGATCTTTTCTGGTTTCTAATGCTCTCTCATTCCTCACATTGGAGTTTTAAGGATGGAGCAGGTCTGACACCATACATTGCTAATAAGGAGCAGCAGATCAGATACCATTAGTACAGGAGTAACTTCAGATTTAATGCCCTCTGGTCTGAGCCACCATTCATAGAGATTCAGAATAAGTTAGGAAAGCTGAGATCAGAGTCATGTACTTTGGGACCTTATCTTCCAATGCAATAGTCTCTGCTAAAGTCATGGATATGACCTTTGAAGAAGTACCAGAGGAAGAGGACTTCTTTCCCAAAGCCCAAGTTAGGAACAATCATTTCACCCATTACTACCCAGCCTTCCCTTTCTCCTTCCTTCCATCTCTGAGTCTCCCTCTCCCTCTCTGTCTCCCTGTCCCTCCCTCTCTTTTTCTCTCTTCCTTCAGAGTACTGGGAATTGAATCCAAGGCCTTGCGTACACTAGGCAAGTACTCTACTACTGAGTTACATCTCCAGCTCCAATCTCACCTCTAAAGATGGCGCAGAGAGCTCCCACTGTCACCTTTTCCCTGATAATGTAATTCCATCAGCGTCTGGCATTTGATGAGGTTGTTTTGTTTGTTTTCTCAATATTTTATTCAGGAAAATATGATCACCATGGTTTTTTATTGAGTTTATTAGTACATTTCAGGTATACAGTATGATCACATTCATCATTGAGAACATGTCCCTGTATATGATATATCTTGAGAAGGAAAAGAAAAAAATTATCACAAAAAGGAAAAATTGGAAACAAAGTTTGTGTATATAAGGTAGAGAGGTTGAAGGAGGGCAGGGGAATGGGAAAAAGCACCTGGCGTTTGTTCCACACAGCCCAAACTTCACTATTACACCATTCTTGTTAATCCATTATTGTGTTAGTTTTGGCACAAGTTTATGTTCTTAGAAGTCAACAACTAGATCCTAAAAATATTCTTTATCTGAGTAGACATATTTCTTAATTTTATTCATCAAATAAATAACTTCAAACATATGGGCAAGAGAAACATGAGTGAAAAACAGCTTAGGTGGACAGAACTGTCCCTCGTGGTCACCCCTGAATCCTAAATATTTAACTGTGCCTGCTCTGCCGATTCTGCCTTTACCAAGCAGGAAACTGTGTACCTGATAGAAATGCAAAAAAATAAAACTCCTCCTGTATTACTGTTCACATTTCTGAATTTCTTTAATATAACCTGCCTTTGGACCGAATTACTATCCTTTGTCTTTTACCTTGTGTTTGCACACAATTTGGACAAGTTAGTCTCCATTTCTGAATTTGGCTAATCCTGAGAAATTCTCTCTAGTTGAGTCCTAGAAGGAGGGCCAGACACAGAGAAAGAGATAGAAGGGGAAGGAAGGAGAGAAAGAGCCAGCCAGATATCACAGAGAGAGGAATTAAAAGAAGAGAAGAAAGTATAATAAAAGATAATAGAATGGTTTGGGGGTATACTGGGGGAGTTGTTATTGTTTGGCTTTGTGAAGGACTTTAAAGTCAGTGTTAAGTAGGGTTAAAAATTATGCACACACACCAGAGAAAGGAAAGGGGAAAAATACAATGGTTCCATTTCCAGTTTTTCTCAATACATAACAGAAGGAGGGAGGAGAAATCTGAATGAGAAATACAGAATTATTCTCAAAACCTCTCATAATACAAAATCAGGTGGTGAGGAGTTTTACTAGTTTGGAGCTAGGATAAAAATCACTTCTGAAGAGCATGTTCAGAGACTTTTTTAATGCAATAAAAATGGAAAAGAATTTGAGGTGGGGTCATGGGAGGCCCTTGTGCAACAGCAGCTGCTTCAGTCTTCAGGCTCTGGGCAAAGACGCTTCTTCCCATCCTTTCAGCCACCCATTATCGGGCCTCTCTCTGTCACATTATTCTCTAGCAACCTTATCAGACACAAGCATCGCCTCAGATGCTGCAACTGGAGTCTTGTAATTGTCCCCGGTTAAAGCTCAATAGCACCTTGAACCATCAGAGCAATCTCAGCTTTTAAGAAAAGGTCTCCACAAGGAGAACGCAAGAGAATTTGCCTGTGGCTATGTGAGTTCTTTAATAGCTAACTCTCCTCTGCCAGCCCTCACTGCAGAGCCTGTGGAGAGATGAGAAGTCTCTCTATTTATCACTCGCTCTTCTGAGTGCCTGTTAGGCAATGATCATATTATTTATTACCAGGTGTGTGGTGCTGTGGGGGGTAGGGTGGAAAGCGATTGCTTTAATGGGCCTTTCATAGACATAGGGACTTGGGAGATTAGCATGGGGAAAGAGGAAGAAAATGTGAAGACACTGAAGCACTGGAAGGAGGTTGCTGGCACTGTTTGAAGATAATATATAACAGACTACACAGGAAAATATATCATTTACAGTAAGTGTACATGTACATGATTAATTATGTTAACCGAGGAATAAAAGGAGAGGAGGGAGAAATATGTTCATAAGGGTATGTGTGTGTGTATTTGTGTGTGTGTATGATTAGAGCTTCAGGTACTCGCAAAAAGTTTGAAGAAGGCTTTTGATTTTCACACTTTCATCCCATAGCCTCTAACACTTGTGGGCAGAAGTTTTCTTGCCACAGAATTAGATTCAGAGGCAGAAAAAACATTCCCAAAAGTGGGGAAGTCCCAGATCTGGGGTTATAGTCATGAGCCCCCAGAAAAGCTCATTCTCCAGACATGGTATTCTTCATTTAAAAAATCAACATTTTCTACCCTCAATGTGAACAATACAAGAGACTGGCTATGTGATAGAGACTTTGGAGTGTTGGAAAGTAAGATTTTTGTAACAACTCCTATGCCCATCTAGGGATACATTGTTAACCAGGAAGCACCCCAAGAAGAGAGGGACAGTACCCAGGTGGCATAGGAGCTCAGGTGAGTAGTGCCTGGATCAGCTGCTCTTTCTGGGCAGATAGAGAGCCAGGCAGGAAGGTGATGAGTTAACACGAAGCCGCTGAGGCAAATGTCTGCTCCTACTGCTCTGCACTAGTTGGTGGATCATCTAGACACTGTTTTCTTGGAGTTGCTGCCAGGTAGGGAAGGCAGCTGAAGTCAGGAACTTCTCACTAAGTCATGTCATCCATCCCGAGGACAGGTCTCTTAAACTGAAAGTGACTCTTCCTCAATCCGCTCAACTTCCCACTCCTGCTATGAGTTGCCTAGCTGATGGATCTGTGCATTAAGCAGGATTAAGTTCACAGCAAAGTACTGATGCCAACTACAGCGACTTCAACAAGATAGGGATTTATTCTGTTATGTGAAGTATGGAGGTTGGTATCTAGTTCCTGAAATTCTGCAACCCTCCAAGCATGGTTTCTAGCCTCAGGGTTGCCTTGTGATTACAAAATGACTATTGTAGCTCTGGAAATCACATCAGAGTAGTTGTGGGAAGAAAGTAAGAAGAAAGAAAAAGAAGAAAGAGAAGGAAAAGGATAAGGAGTAACAAGGGCCCTGTAAAACAGCATATGTCCGGTGAGTTAGTCCCACGTTTATAAAGATACTTTTCTAGAAGCATATTGCTCAACAACTGCCAGTGCTCAGGAATCTTTTTGCAATCAACTTTGGCCTAAACCTCACCTACCAGAATGGTATGTGGATGCTTTACTTCACTAAGAAAAGTTTGAAATGTTTTGTTTTGTTCTTAATCTGGACATACCACTATTTGCCAATGATTCAAGGCTTGTTTTAAGCAAGGTAGAGAGAATGAATATTGGATAGGATAATAACTAGCCACTGACAATGAGACAGAGATCTAGGCCCAGGTGAGCAAGGCTAGGACCATGAGGACCTATTGCCTAGTCTAAGAGGATCATAACTCTCTCAAAAAACTCAGGGCTGTCTCTAACTGCCCTAAGTCACAGGTCCCTGGAGAAAGTTCCCCCAGGCAAGGCCAGAGTTCTATGACAAGAACTGAACCTCCTTAAATCCCTATAAGTCTCTGTGGCTCCTACTCCTGTCTCGTGGTGTCTCCACCTTGCCATGCCTGGAACCAATAACAAATATAACTTACCTAAACTGGAGAATCAGCCTCTGAAGACTAAAAGCTTGGTGAACACTAAGATATGTCAGCAGCTGCATATACTTAGAGCCAGCTGAACATACTCTGGTACTCCCAACTTTCTCTACTGCCTCCTTAATTAAGGACTTTTGCTTCCAAATTCTAATATATAGGAAGTCCTACAGCTAACAAGGGCTTCCCAGTCAATCTTTCTTGAGACCATTCCAGTTATCCTGTGAAAAAGTGGAGCTGAGATCTTTTCCTTCATTTCAGAGGAGAAAAGATATTCAGGAGCAGAGATTTTCCAGAGTTTAAACATTATCACAATAATGTAATAATAATAGTAATAATGATGTAGTAATATCATAGGTGCTGGTCTAAGAGAGGGCAAGGCAAATCTCTCTGGGATTGGTATTAATACCAACAATTTCTTTGTATATTATAATTTTAAAAGCTTTTTCCTATGTCTTGTCCTCACAGTAGCCTCTGTGAAGAAAGTGGAGTGGTTTGTAATATTACTGCTTTATAGACAAGTTACCTAAATTCCAAGAGGAGTGAAGTGATCTGTTTAACATCGTGCATCTGAATGGCATGATCAGAACTCCATCGTAGGGTTTGGTCTCCATGGTGCCTTTCACTTCTGGGGACAAGGGTAGATCCTTAGAACCCTTGACAGTGGGTAGTGGTACTGTACCTTGACCCTAAAATAAAGAAACGAGTGTCTTGGGGACACTTCTAAAGGCTGCCTACAGATTGTCCAGCACTCAGCTCAGAGTTTTCTGAACTATCATCATTAGGAAAGAGGCTGTTGGGTTATGAACTTCTAAGAAGGAGGTCGGTTATGATTGGACAGCATCTTACTTGGAAGATTAATAGTTGAGAATCATTTAATAGTCTAAAAATGACAAATGGATAGAATAAATGCAAGTATGAAAAATTCTTGAAGGACTCACATCACTTAAAATAATTTAACTTCACATTGCTGTTAGTGATAGCAGAGATTTTTTCCCACCAAGTTCATCATCACATTATAAACTGAAAACAAACAGCCCCTACTACAACCGAGATTTTATATTATACCTACTTTAAGCTCTCTATAAAATATTAATGCTTCAGGCATGTATTTATACTTAAAATATCCAAATTGTGTCTTCCTGTCTTGTTCCATTGTTCATTAAATTTCCTGAAAAGACTAAGATTCTTTTAGCTGACCAAGTAGATAACAGAACTGAGGATTAACTTGTCTGACACAAAAATCTGGAAAATTCCAAGAAAAGTTATGTATGAAGTGGTACTCTTGTCTTTGTGTAAAATTAGTTATTAAGCACTTACTGTAATGCATTGCATGTGGACATTATTTTGTAAGACTCTTTCTGTACACTCTGCACCATCCTCAGCACAGTTCTCACAGCTCAGTCTTATTAGTTCCATATTCTTCCTAGAAGAGGAAACTGACACTCTGGGAAATTGTAAGTCATGCATCTAAAATTGGGACTCAGCTAAAACTAGGGACCAAACTATGGGGAGAGTGAGGGAGTCGGGTTCACTAACCTGTCACTGAAACTGCCCCTCCAGCTTCAGTGAGACATGGAAACAAGATTTCAAAGTGTCATCTTTCCTGCTCGTGGCAGCTCATGGATTAGAAGTGTGCAGACCCCAAAGGCGGAGATGTCCCTCATCATCCTACATCCTATGTCCTTCAGTGACCACAATTTTTAGGTTCCTTTGGGCACTGCTAAGCTCCATTTGATATGAACCTGAATCTAAGTGTTTTCATTCCATCTTGAAGGTACTCAATAAGGATTCAGCAATTTAATAACCCTATTCAATTAATATCCATGATTCTTTCATCCTCTCTGACTCAAAAAAGGTATAATCTAATTCATGTTTTGGGATGAAGAAAGCCAGCTGTTTGGAATGCCCTCCACCCCCACTCTCAAATGACTTTCTGGTGAAGACCCTTCCCATGCTGGACTTGACTGTTGTAGTCTGAAGGTAAAAAGCACAAGAGCAGAAAGACAGCTTCTTGTGCCCCATACCTCACTTCTTTAGCAAATGTTTAATCAGTTCAAATGTTCAAATTTTTGAGCGTTTAGTGGGCCCTGGAACTGGAACTCCCTGATCCCAGTGAATGAGGAAAGTCCCCACAGGTGGTGCCTCTCAATAATGAAAGCTCTCAGAAAGCCCGCTCCTGGGGCTGAAAGCATGGAAATCTTCAGAAAGCTCTGATTCCATCTCTAGCATCGGCACAGCCTATAGCCCAGCTATACATGGAGTAATGACAGGGAAAGTGCCAATCCCAGGAATGCAGTTTCCTTAACCTAGGACTGTAAGGCAGAATGGTGATTCAGTCTTCTTTAAGTCTATCCTATGATGGTGAATACTCAGGAAACATGGGGCTCAGGGTGTGTCCAAACCAGCTCTAATCCCTAAACAGCTCTTTTTTTATACCATCTTTTGCTCTCTGGTAGCTTGGCTTCTTCTCATTAATGACAAGGATGGATTATGTGCCTGTTTTTCAATTTTCCTTTCACCCTAAACACAGCCTCTTAGATGATCCCAGTCCAGTCCAGTCTAGCCCAACTCCCCAGGCTCAAGACTCCAGCTTCATGGACTTAGATCAATTTTTTTTTTGAGACAGGGTCTTGCTTTTGTAATTTAGGCTGGTCTTGAGCTCACTATGTACCCAGGCTATTCTCGAACTCACAGCAATCCTCCTGCTTCTGCCTCCCAACTGCTGGTATTATAGGTGTGAGCCACTATGCCTGGCATTATGGTGTGTGGTACTGATTGCTGATGGTGTGAGTTTCCACACCCCATACTATGGTATGTGATTACTGAGGATAGAACTTGGACCTCGTACTTGTAAGGCAGGTGCTGGAACCAACTGAGCTGAATCCTCATCCCTCATATCAGATTTTAAACTGAGTAGAATTTCAAAGCAAGTGATCCAAATGCAAAACTAAAGTTTAGAAAAGTCAAACCACAGAACTTGAGTCTCAAAACAAAAGCAGATTAGGTACACTGGAAATTAAACTTAAGAGTCTCAGATAAAGGAAGGTGAGCAGTGGGAATCCTAGTCTTCAGTGGATATGGAAAAGCTGCATTCAGGGGCAAAGACATTGGACAGTAAGAGGGAGTTACTGGAAGCACAGTGAAGGCTGGGCAGGAGCAGCTGCAGACCTTCAGCTGCTTTGCTCCTCCCTGACAGGTTTGTGCTTTTGCTCCCAGACCTTACGTGTAGGCCCCACCTGGTACTTGTGCCCCTACTACCATTGAGTCACACTGTGGTCTTTAATTTTCTCGGTGAGAGTCTTTCTCTTTTTCAAACCTTCTACTCCTGTCTCTCGAGCTCAGGGCTACTCTTACCCATCAGATGCCCACATGGAACTGGAAAGCTGTGTGGGAGATCACTGCAGACATCCTCAGCTTTCAGCTCCAAAATTCATTCTCTCTTATAAGACAGATCTGTCTTTTCTTGATTTAGCTTTCCCCTGGCATGGTGTCATATGCTTCCCAGCTTTGCTGGATTCATGTAGGCCCACATCCAGAGCCATATCTATCTGAAGAGTCAAGCAAAGATATGAGCGTACTACATTCCTGGGAGTACTAAAAAGAAAATCCAATTCCTATACCACAATAAATTTGCATTTCAGAACACTTGAGAACAGTTACATAGAGTTCAAATAACATAAGCAATTTATACAAATAATAATGCTTTGGAAGAGACAGAACAGAATTCATTGGGCTTCTAGTAAGTTCCAGAAAGTGTGCTGTTCCTGTTTATTATTTAATCCTGGTGGCCATCCTGGATTTGGGACAGTGTTTTAGCATCAGATAGATGAGAAACTAAGGCTAAGAGAGGTCAGATAATTCGCCTCAGATTATAAGGCTAGACAGTAACATGGCCAGGATTCCAACTGAGTTCTACACGACTTAGAAGTCAATGTCTGTTCTGTGATTGTGTGTACTGTTTGATGAATATATGACACCATGCTAGTGCCATCTACTCATCTACCAGTCTGTCTTCAGTGTTTTGACTGCAAACAGTCGGCAGGGGGATTTGTCTCATTGGTTCCTAAACAATCCACATCTAGGATGTAGATAAGTTTTTAACACCCAGTAGAGCTCAGCACAAATTGATTGAAAGTGCACTGATGTGTGAATATCCCTGGAGACCACATCTGTGTCCTAGAGATGACGTATCTCTTATCTACACACCAGGAAATCCAGAATCAGATCAAGAGTAGGTCCAGGAGAAGCTGTAAAAATTGTGATTCAATCCCACAGATCTGTGAACACCACATAGAAAACATCTTTGGGAAACACTGTTATTTCTTATACAAATAGCTTGTTTTGAACAGATAATGACACTCATGCACTGATGGGGGTGAATGAAATATTTTTTTTTCTCTTTTCCCAAGTTCATGAAAGATAAAAATTTCACTAATATTCTAATGTCGCTTTTCTGATTTTCCAGATTAAAATACACTATGGTCAGTGGTTGTTTTAAGGAGACCCGTTTTGTCTTCAGCACAGAAATATAGATATTTTGGATCTTTTCACATTTCCAAAGGGATCAATTCTTATAATTCACTCTAGAAAATAAGAGTTGGCTTTCATCTTAACTTTATGAATGAAGAATCTTCTTTCCTATGACATTACCCTGTACTGAAAACTATGGCTGTCATTGCTATTGTTTCTTAAAGATAAAGTTTTTATCACTAACTAAATCATCTAATAGCATTTAAGAACTAGCCATCTCTGTTTTCCTAGTCTCTCTACACTGTTGTTACCATAGGTTTGTATTCACTGTGTGGTCCCAAACATGGTTAGCTGATTAATTCAAACAAATCAGTGTTTTCAGAAAAAATCTGGGCCTATAGCTTCACACATTATAGTCCCTGTGTGTTGTGCAAAGGCAGGACTCATTGTACCGCCCATAAATTTCAGGTCCTGACTCTCTCCCACTCTGCTATCCGTGTCTACAACAGTGACTGGAATACAGTTAGACCATTCTTAAACTCTTGGAGAATCAAGTGTACAAGCAAATGAAAAATCAAGCTTGTTGGCATAGAAGGATCTTTCTTAAATGAAATCATTTACATCTTCTCCTTTTTCAGGTTCTGGGCCATAGTCTTTGTCATTATCAGTTATTATCTGCCCCTAATCATTCTGGACCACGGGGCAACAGACAAGAGCCACATCTGACTCAAGGCCTGTTTTGATGGCCACCGCTTACAAATGAATTTACATTTTTTAAATGTGGGGGAAGGGATCTGAATTATAATAGTTCCCAGCATGTGAAAATTATGCAATATTCAAATTTCAGTTCTATGTTCATACATTTAAGTATTTTCTATTAATGTTTTTCCATCATAGCAGTATAGCCCAGTAGTAGAGACAGATTTTATGGTTTTGAAAGCTTAAAATATTCTTATCATAGGAAGTAAGGAGATAGATCTTTCTCAAAATGGGAGCGTGATTAAGAGATGGAAGGAGGGTGGGAAAGGGATTTAAAAAGGAATCAAGATAGGCTTTGTACATGTACAAACATCATACAAGGAATGTATACGTATATACTGCAAATATATACTAGCTGGCACATTAAATTTAAAAATTAAAAGTAAAAAAAATTCTTGTTATGTTTCCTCCCAAAAAAGACTGATGAGCCTCTGTTTTGAACCAGCAGTGCTCTGGAGAGCTCATTATAAAGTAAAGGGCTATTCTCATCTATTGATGCAGAAACTCTGCGCTGACCTTCCCAGTGACTCTGATGAGCCTGGAGGAAACGCATTCTGAGATGAAGGCAGAAGCGGCTCTTGAGCATTTCTTAAGCACCTACTAGGTGATTCTGTGTTCAGAGGTTGTGATTTCGCTACCAAGAAAGCAGGAAAAGATCCCTCCGGTCGCAGTTGTTTCTGTGGCAAAGTAGCCGCCTGTCATGAAAGAAGCAGCAAAACGCGATCCCCCGCGCGATAGGCAAGCATCCCAGGGGGAGTTTCAGGCAAAATGAGTTCTTAAATATTTGATTTTCTTTCCAGTCACTGGCAGCCTTTCTATTTGGTTTGGGGCTGAAATAAGACAGCTTGTAAGTAACTGGAGAGGGTGTTTACCCAGTGAATTAGTTCGGCTTTCATTGTGCAGGGGATTAGCGCGGAGCCGCGGATGAGGCTCGGTTTCAGGTTAGAGGGGCTCGCTGCTCGCTAGCTCCAGGCCAGGACTAATTATCATAGGACTGGGGCCATTAAAGGGCTTACCTACCAGTGCCCCCTTCCAGGACTGGATTAGCTGTTCGCCTGCAGCTCTCTGCCGATAACCATTCCCAAGCCTGGCTGCTCTGAGCGGCTGATGTGAGCTGGCATATACCTCAGACCCAGAGAGCTGAGCTGCGCGGACGTAGTGCCCAGCTGGGGCGGGGGCGGTGGCCCCTGCCGGGCCGGGAAAGCCCAAGTGCTGTCAGTCTCCTGCCAGCCTGCAGGACGGAGCGAGCCCGAGGTGGCGGTGATGCAAGCTGGCCCTTCCCAGGGACCCCAAGGAGATACAGAAGAATTACTTTGGGTGTTCACGTGACCTGCTGCAATTTCAGACTTTGAAAATCAGAAGCAGAGTCTCCGATTGTAAGGAGAAACAGTCGTTTTCTTTTCTGGAATGGAACAAATTAGTGCACTGCCCTGAGTTTTTTCCTAGTTAAATTTAGGGTTGTGTGTGGCTTGACGCCTGGTTATTTACAGGCGTCACGTACAGTAGCTCTGATGAGGATAAGCAGAGCGCATGAAAGAGAAAGATCCAGGCAGGCAGGCAGGAAAAGGCCTACGGATTTTCGTTTCTTGTTTTCTGAAATTTCCAGTATGAGAGCCACTTGTAATGTTAGTAATACGACATTTACCGAAGAAACGAATAAAGATCTTCATGTGTAAATACCCCTTCCAATCACTGTATGTTCCCCAAGTCTATTCATTTACAACAGTTAGGGTTCTTGGCCTTCCAATGAAGTCTTGGCAGAGAGGCCACGCGGCTTACAGAAGCCTTCACATATGGTCTAATCTGTTTCAATGTTACTCCGATTATGAAAAATTCTTTTTTTAAAAAAATATACGTATGATAATCACCAAAATAACAGCAATAATTTTCAGCTGATGGGATTGTGACTTTTTATGTTTTCTATAATTCTGCAAAAGTCTGTGGTCATAATTAAAACTTTCCTAAAATATTAAACCCAAATTGTGTCTCTGTAATGCCTATCAACTTGATTTTTTGTTTTTAGCCCTTTGTCTAGATAAGTCTGATGTCCCCCACGACAGTCCTTCAGGTAAATGAAGTCATCAGGCAGGCAGAACTATAACAGCAAGTGTGTTAGTAAAATATTGAATTAAAAAGTATTCTGAGAGGTATATCACTGCTTCATTTATCAATAAGGACATCTGGATTGTACAGACATTTTTAAGAAGTCACTGCCCAATCTACTCATGCCATTTACTATAATCACTCCCAAATGTGTCATTTGAAGTTTTTTTTAATAATTCAGCAATTATTTGGAAACAAATCTTCACATTGTCAAAATCATGTAATACTTGAAAATGATGTATATGAAGAAATTTCACAATGTGTGGTTTCATTTGCAGCAGAACAGAATCATGACAATATGTTGAAATTGTAATTTCTTCAACATTCATCTGTGATTTAGGGGCAACTTCAGACTCACCCAAGCAGCGCCACTGTGGGGTCAATGAGCTTCAGGAAGGTTGGTTCCAAAGATTTAAGAAAGCACTGACTTGTACTAAAATTTTATATTCTAGTTAGTTCCAGGAACTAACAGTAATTCAACTGAATTTGTTAAACTTTACTTGAGTGCCTATGATATCTCACCCAATGTACGAAGGGCTGATGAAACAAGGTGTTTTAAAAAATTCGTAGTGAGCAAGTAAAGCACATCATGGAAAATTATGAGTTAATTATAAGCAATTATAAGTCAATACTCTCCATGATCTCACCAACTTGCTCGCCTCTCATCACTGCACTTTGTGAAAGATTCTGTTGACTGAGCTCAATACAATCAAAAAGAGCAAAACAGCTACTACTTTAAAAAAAAAATGCCAAGCTCTGAGGTTTGTTTCTATTCTGTATGCACTGTTAAAGCAAAAACAAATAATGAAGTTAAAGAATGGAATATCCTCATCCTATTATTTAAAAAGCAAATATAAAAATCCAGTCATTTTAGAGAAATCAAAATGAGTTAGTATAGAATATGGTACATTTGAATCATTTCAACAAGTATTTACTAAGCAGATTCTATATATAAAGAGTGATGCTCGGTGCCATAGATACCAGAGAAGAGTAAAAGCTGGTGTCTACACACAAGGAATTCACAGTTTAGCCAAGTGGGACACATATATTGAATAGAAACTAAGGTATGAAAATACTGACCCACAAATAAGCTCTTCTAAGAGTCTGAAGAAAGGAGAATGTTGCTTAGAAGAAACGTGAGTTGACCGGGCTTGATCAAAACTTGTCAATACCACCTTATAAAACTAAATGAACATGTGTATCCAGCACCATGACTTGTTTCCCAACTGTCCTTTTATTGGAGGAACATAGAATAAAAATGAATGACAATTTCTCACTAGTCACCTAACAAAGTGTTCTGTGACTCAGACAAATTTGCAGTTGATAAGATCTGGAAAGCCAAAATGAAGACAGATTCAAAGTGTATATCATTTTATCAAATGTTATTTTAATTACAGATTAGCTTATGGTGACAGAATAACTCATAGGTTTAAGGAAATTTGAATACCTGAGAGGTTTATGAGCATGCTGGTGACAATTCAGCATGAGCTCTCTCATCAGTCCCCAGTTAATTCTCAGAGGTGCCTGAGAACCCAGATCCAGTGGCTCATATTCTAGCCTGGAAAATGCAGTAGCTTTATATGACCTCAAATGCACCTCCAGAGCAAGGCTTCCCCTTATAATTCTTTATCCAATTTGAGGTTATTGGAAGGTGTTGAACAAACTTAATTGTGATTCATATATAACTCCCTCATTTACCACTGTGTCATCTTGGCCATGTGACTTAGCCTCCTCGAGGATAAACTGTTTTCTTTCAAATATTTACCATGGAAGCTATCTGTTCCTAGGGTTAAGGGAGAAGATGTATATACAAACCCCCTGACACCGTGCCTTGTACATAATGCTTATCATGTTATAGCTACTTGAACTATTAATATATCTTATTTATGTTAATACAACCATTAAAACATTGCACCTCAAGAGTGCAAAGCCCATTACCAGGTCAGAGACTGACAATAATAATTGGCGAACGCAATGTGCCTGCCTCACCCATTTTGCCACCTGTCCTTTGGGAACCTTACCCAGTTACGTGAGAGGTCACAAGGTTTAGAACAGTTAGAGATTGTTGTATGTTACATTTCATTATGTATCCAAGTGATGTTGGGGCAACTTTTGACTCAACTTTAAGTAAGATTATATAAGGATTAAATAAGGTAACATAATGAAATGCACAGCATAGTGCCTGGAATAAATAGCCAACAACTGCCAGCTGTTAATATCATAGGTTTAAAATGTTACATTTGTTGTTTACATATGAATGTGTATGTACCCTTCAGAAATTTATTTATTTTGTTTTTATTAGAAAGTGGAAATATCGCATAAGCACTTATAGCAGCTTTATTCACAATTGCCAAATATAGCTTTGAAAACTCCACAGATGTTGAACATAAATCATACATAACTAAAGAGATAATTAAAACTAGAAGAGAAAATCATTGAGAATTCAGTACTAACAAACAGAATTTGGAAAGAGGTTAAAATCTTTATTAATACAAGTAGGTGCAAAGAATGATATCATGATGAGAATATGAAGATACAATATTTTAACATAATAGGAAGCTAAAATCTAAAATTTTTACATAACTTATGAAAAATAAGCATCCTGTAACTGATAAAATATTATGAATCACCGTCGGGACAAATACAAATAAATCTTTACCTAGAAATACAGTGATGCAATTTTATAACACCATATATAGCAAGAGGAAAACTATAGGGCTAAGGATTTAGCTCAGCGGTTCCTGCCTTGCAAGTGCAAGGTCTTGCATTCTATCCCCGGTAACCACATACCGCGGTGCCAGATGAGGTGGCTCACACCTATCATCCCAGCACTCAAACCATACCCTTAAACATACTAGAGAGCATTCCACCCCATTACAAGTAATACATTCTTTTCTGCAGTACTCTGCACTTTTTCCAAAATAAATCACATATTAGTCCACAAAGCCTGCTTAAATAAATAAAAAAACAATCAGAATTAGACCATGTGTACTATCAAACCACTACATAATGAAAATGGAAAACAACAGAAAAAAATCACAGACCAATTAGAAGCACCTTGAAAATTAATAACATTTCTAATGAAACAATAGGTTAATGATGAAATTTAAAATTTATGGAATGAGAATGAATGAACAATTCACCATAACCTCTGGGATACTATGAAAGAACTCCTAAGAGAGAAATTCAACATAGTCAGTGCTCACAGCAAAACAAAATATGCTCAAAGAAATAATCTTATGAGAAATCTTGAGGTGAAAAACAACAATAAGCTAAGTTCAAACAAAAATCAAGGAAGGAAATTATAAAGATTTAAGTGAAAAAAATCAGTGAAATTTTAAGTTAAAGAACTAGTTACATGAAAGAATAAACAAAATAAATAAGCCCTTAGACTTACCAAGAGAAAAGGAAAAGATTCCCATCAATGCAAGAGGAATAAAAAAGGTGAAATCACAATAGATACTGTTGAAATAGAGAAGATAGTAAATACTTTGAAAAGTTGTATTCTAACAAATTGCCAAATTTTGAAGAAATGGACAGGTTTTAGACTGACAAAGTATCAAAACTAACACAAGAAAATGCAAAAATTATAAGCAATCATTACAATAGCATGTAGTAAAATATAGTAATGAAGAATCAACAAATTAAGAAAAGTCCAGAACCTAAGGGTCTCACTACTGAATTCTATAAAAACTTCAAGAATGTTATGTCACCAAAGTTCTTCAAGCTCTTCAAAGGAATTGAAAGGGAAAGAGTATTCCAAAATTCATTTATGAAAGCCAGCATTATCCTGATTCCAAAACTGGATAAAGACCTAACTCAAAAAGAAAATTATAGGTCAGTTTCCCTAATGAACATAGATTTTAAAAAATTCTCAACAAAACACGAATGAATAGAATAAAACACATCATCAGAAAGATCATACATCATGACCAAGAAAGTTTCTTCTAGGGATGCAAGGATGGTTCAATATACATGACTCAACAAATGTAACACTTCACAGACACAGAGAAAAGGAATAAAAAATTACATGATCGTATTGTAAGATACAGAAAAGGCTTTCAACTAAATCCAACACTGTTTCATGATAAGAACTCTGAAGAAAATAGTCATAGAAGGACCACAGCTGAATTTAATGAAAGCTATTTATATAACAAAACAAAAGTTAACATCACTTAAGCATTTCCAAAATCATGAGCAAGGATACTCACTATCACCACTTCTATTTAACAAAGTACTTGAAATAATATCCAGCACAATCAAGCAAGAGAAAGAATTAAAAGAAGTACATATAGGAGAGGAAGAACTCAACTCAATTATTTGTGGATGACATGATCTTCTACACAGAAGATCAAAAAGACTCTACCAAAAAAAACTACCAAAAAAACTTCTAGAATTGATAATCAGCTTTAGCAACATGGTAAAACATGAGATCAATATACAAAAATCAGTAGCCTGAATACTGTACATTAGTAATGAACTTGATAAAGAGAAATGAAATAGTACCATTCAACAGGAATTGAAATAGTACCATTCCCAGTAGCTTCAAGAAAAATGAAAAACTATAGAATTAATCTAACAAAGTGAAAGACCTCTATAATGAAAACTACAAAAACAAAGAAAGAACAATGAAAACTACAGTACCCTGAAGAAGGAGACTGAAAAAGATACCCTTTGATCTTAGAGAAGCAGAACCAATATTGTCAAAATGTCCATACTTCCAAAACTGTTGTACAGATTCAATGCAGTTCCAATCAAAATACCAAAACATATTTTATAGGTCTCAAGAAAATAATCCCAAAATTCATACAGAGCCAGAAGAGAATCAGAATAGCAAAAGCAGTTTTGGGCAACAAGAGCAAAACCAAAAGCACCGACTTCAAGCTATACTACAAAGTAACTGATAAAAATGACACAGTACTATAACAAAGATTGACACATGGATCAGTGGAACAGAACAGAAGATAAAGAAATTTCCCCAGAGATATTCAGCTGTTTGATCTTTGACAAAGAATCCAAAAGTATACATTTGGAGGAAAGACAACCAGTTCATCAAATGGTACTGGGAGCACCGAATAACTACTTGTGGAAAATTGAAGTGTACCCATATCTTTCACTATATAATAAATTAGAGTAGAAGTGAATCAAAGTTCTAAACATTAAAACAGAAATATTGAACATACTGATTTATCAGTATAAGGGGATCGCAGAACTGCAAAGGCAGCGAAGCAGTGAGAATCAATGATCCATAGAGCCAAAATCCCAAAATGAAGGAAAGTTCAGGGAGATAAGCATTTCTTTACCTCTGCCTTTTCTCTTTTGGCACTTATTAATTTAAAAATATTATCTTAAGGTTAAAAGGCTAAGCAGAGATAAGTAGCTGAGATGAACAGATACTTGGCAATTTCACAGAATCAGGAGATAGAAGCTGTAGTTCACTAACTATGAGGCACCTTTGTAATATTCCAAATTTGAATCATAGAGACCAAACACAAAGGAAAAATGCCACACAATTCTGAAAAGTAATTATAGCTTATAAATTATTTTCCATTTTCAACTGTAAATCAAATGAGAGATTAAATTAGAAATATTTTTAGATATCCTAGGTCTCAAAATATTTACCTATCTGCACCTTTCCCAGAGACAGATGTTTCTCCAAAATTAAAAGCACAAGGTAAGAAACAGAGATCATACAAGACTGAACTACACAGAAACACACTGGATAATAGTAAAGAGCACCAAGGTGGGGGGCAGTTAAGTAGTAGAGTATCCTGTCTGGATTGGAAGAAGTTAGGACACTCTAGACATATGTACTTGAGAAAATTAAATTAGTATCTGATGTGTCTACTATGTTGACAGTTTTAGGCAACTAATTAAGAGAATAAATTAGTCATAAGCACATAGACAACTAAATGGCTTATCTTATATGAATATATATATATGTTTATATATACACACATATATAATATATGAAAGAAAAAAGGTATTGTAATTCAGTGCAGACAGTGTATTCAAAATTGTACTCCGACAGTATAACTGTCTTACTTATTTTATATGTTCTTTGGCCTATTAGTCTGATTTTCAAACTGTGTATGTGATAAATAACTTTTTTAAGTTTTGTAAGTTAAATAAGTAAAAATAAAGAAGGATGAAAGGAGGGATAAAAAAGAAGATATTAAAATGTGTTATACACATACACCAATCCTCTATCATGAATGTAATCTTTACATACTATCAGCATGTGTTAATAAAAGAAAGCAACCATAAAACCCAGACCAAAAAGTTTTATAATAAAAGTAATACTACAAAATAAATACTTCAGGGCTGGAGATGTAGCTCTGTGGTGCTACATCTTCCTGGCAAGCTCAAGATCCTGAGTTCGATCCCCAATACTATTTTTAAAAACACCCCAATAATTAGTTCATCTGTCAATGGAATTTATGGAATCCTAATAACCCAATCACTGAAAAATCATTTAGGCAAATTGAAATAAAGCTGAAAATGAAGAATTTGATGTGGAGGACAGAAAAACATATGTAAAATTAATAAACCCTCAGTTTTCAAAAAAGGTAATAAAAGATAAAAACTAAAATTGAAAACAAAAT